>JACDRQ010000545.1:0-34439 GCA_013841215.1 Hycleus cichorii
GGCTAGCAATTCAAGTTGTTTTATTTGCTTTTGAATCCCGAATTTAACATAATTTCGCTCCAAAATTATCCATTAAGGGCAACCATTTCATAGGTGTCAGCTGAATTCTAGATTTTTCAAAAATTTCGGCTCTAAATCATCAATTTTTATCGTTATTTTTTAAATCGCGATAATTGGGGCGTTATTCATGATTTGTGCATAAATTTCTTCATCTGCAATTTCACTTTAGTTGAGGTTGTTTAAATTTTCGTTTTAAATCGTCAACGGTTTGGTAGCAAGAAAGCTTTCTGCTTTAAAGATTCTAGAAATTAAATTTAGCAGACGAGAATTGAGATTATTTAACAAAACAACAAACCCTAAACAAAACAAACAACCCCAAAATTATCAATTAAGCCGTTAAATTAATCGTTATTTAATCAAGTTCAAAAATTTCAGCTCTAGGATATCAATTTTTACCAAATTCTTTTAAATCAAGATAATTGAAAGTTGACGATCAAAATTATCGTTTAAGCCCTTAAAGGGCAATATTTTAGTAGTCTGTCAATTGAATTATCGCTTAATTCAGATTTTAACAATTCGCCCCAGAATTATCGATTAAGGGATAATCATTTAATCTGCTGTTATGTGAATTATCCTAATTTGAGATTTTCAAAAACTTAACTTTTACCGAACTCTCTTTTTAAATCACGATGATTGACACTTTATGCTTCTCTCAACCGGTTTTTTCACATTGTTGAGCTGTTTTAATTAAAATTTTCAGAAAATTTCGTCTTAAATTAAATCCTTTGCAAACAAGGCAATTAAATTCAGTAGGCGAGAATCGAGAGTATTTTACAAAACTTTGCGCAGAAATTAGCAATTAAGTCGTCAATTATTTAATTATTTTTCAGCTGAATTGACAATTTTTTCAGATTTTCAAAAGGTTCAATTCTAAATTATCCATTTTTACCGAATTCTCCTTTTTGGTCGTACTAATTTGTTCCAACTTTTTATCTATTTTAGTCGATTTTTAGAAATTTTCCTCCCAAATCGTTACTCTTTGACAACAAGAAAGCTTTCTGCCATAAATTTTGTCGCAATTAAATTTAGTAAACGGGAATCTAACGAAATTATTCCCCAAAAATTAACAATTAAGCCGCAATCGTTTGTCAGCTTAATCATCGATTTGTTTCAGATTTTCAAAACTTTCAGTTCTAAAACATCGATTTCTAACGAAATCTTTTTTTAAATCGTTATAATTGAGACTTTATGGTTTCCTGAACTAATTTCTTCATGCTCTTCAGTCAGAATTTTCCCTCGAAAATTATCAACCCTTCGGCAACAAGACAGCTTTCTGCTTTAAAGATTCTCGAAATTGAATTACGTGAGTCGAGATTATTTCGAGAGTTAGAACGAGCAATAAAGCCAAAAAAACAAAAACAAAAAAATACAGCAGCCGTGCAAAAAACGCAATCGTTGATTCAGCTTCTCTGGATGACATTTTCAGTGAAAATTTTCAATTATTCATGCGATGAAAAAAGGATATGAATATTCCAAATGCTCTCCCATACAAGACAAAGTCTCCCTCAGTTATTATCTGTGTAACGTAAACTTTACTCCAATTTCTGATAGCGGATCAGATTTTCACCCTTAATAGGAAAATTTTCAAAGTATTCAGTCGGAACTAAATACAAAAATTAAAATCGAATAAGAGCATTAAAATTAATAAGGGTTGTTAGAACAGCAAATGGCACTAACCCGAATTTCATAAACTATCCTGCGTTTGAAAATAGAATATTGATTAAAATTTCAAATCACAGGATTTGTGGATAATTTCTGCCAGTTTATTGGTTTCTTTTCATCGTTAATTCATATTTTAGCGGCGGTTTTAACGATTGTTGCCAATTTAAGCGACTCTTATTAATTGATTTTCCAACTGTTTATTCAAATTGCATTGTAAATTAATAAAAGTTGTTTATCAAATTAATAATTATTGATATTGTAATCAAATAATCGGTTCAAAACGGAACGTTTGGTAAATTCGAAACAATTTATCGGTACTTCCGACAACGCTAATTAAAACAATACAAATTTGATAAAGCGTCTAGTCGATTGCCTTGTTAGAAAAATTTATCATTCCGACCGTATAATTTGTAATCAAATTGTTGGTTAATTTTGTGGTCGCTTTAGTATCATCCTTTGTTGCAGCGGCGGTGTAGTGCTGGCACCAGCACCGCCACCACTCCATGGCCGTCATCGTATCAAACCCGGGCGTTTCTTAATAACTTAACATTAATTACTTCCGCATAGGAAATGGTGGTTTTATGAGATTGCCAGCTCGTAATTTGCACTAATTCAATTATAATATTAATTCAGGAACACGAACCACATTGATTTTGTGTGTTCCTGTTCTTGTGTTGATAACATTAAGTATTTACAAGTCTATTAAATTGGCATAAACAGTTGTTGTTTTGCTGTTGTTAGAAAGCCAACAAATAATAATAACAAGAATGCGTCTACTTCTTACCGTATTGTTTATTGTTCTAGTGGTTGTTTCAATTTGTGAAACAATTCCAATGTATTTTCCAAAACGTTCGCATTGTCCACCCGGACAGGTTCTACTCAAGTCTGGTATATGTCGTTCTTTGGATTATTTCTACGACAGTGAAGAATATTAAAGGTAAAATAAATTACAATTCCTATTTTTATACAACCATAATAGAAATATTTTCTAGGGTTGGATATCACTGCGGGCTTTTAAAATACAAAAACAACTAATGCTTCGAACAACTTAACAATAAATCTTTTAAATAAACACAAATTTGTATTATTCATCCACCTTTATGCATGAAGGAATTGTTATACCTTGGAATTTAACAACGTCATGTTTCTATCATAACTCAGGATTAACTCGTTTGTGTTGGGCTGTATTTACAGCGGGAAAATTCTAATGTTGGCCGGATGTCCGTGCTTTTTCTCTTCTAAAACGAGAACGGCTCTTTTTTCTCACCATCACTGAAGTTGTTGGATACTTTTTCAACTTGGCTGATGAATTATTTCCTTGTACTACATGCTATTACAATCGGTCTTCTCCTAGACAATTTCCCCCATATACAATGTCTTAAATCATCCGTATTGTCGTTATCAAATTTTCTTTTGGACGTTTTTACAGAGATGTACGGTGTTATTTGAATAATAAACTGCTTCCTCTTTAGTTCTTGCGATTGTTATGCAAAGATTGCGTTTTTTTTATTCCGGATTGTAGATTATCGTTGGGGTGTTTGACTGAAAACGGTGGGTAATTTTCGGTACGATCTCCGGAGATGTTGAGGATCTTCAATTCTGGTTACTTAACTGCAGAATTTCCGCAAATTTTCGGAAGTCTACTTTTGTTTCCGCGCCTGCATCAAGAGTTGTTTGTTTTAAGTGGAATTATTCGTTGTAGAAATGGTGGATGCGCCAGATACTCCACTACCATTACGGATGTCTGTTTTTGGTATCAGTGATCGTGGAATTACTGCCACTTTTGGGAGTTTTGCTTTTATTTCTGTTTCCAGATATTTGGCAGAAATTATTAACATTGGAGGTATGAAACTTGAACATTTTGAGTATTTATTTTTCGATTCGGTGTCGCTAAATTGGCCTTCTTTAATGATGTACCACAATAATATTAGCAGCAGCATTTTGAGGAGTATCCGAAGACATTTCTTGTAATAGAAAATTCCGATAGAATTCTGACTTATAGAGCATCTTCTTAAAAAAATCGTATTTCTCTTATAACTTAACAAGTTTGGCAGATTTTTCAATGTTTTTTTCACAGTAGATAGAGAATTCGAAGAGATTTTTAAATCTCCAACTGAGCACATCTCTTCAAACTGTCGTTTGAATTCTGAGTGACAGAAGATGCTTGGAGCATACGTTTTATTATATTTTCTTCATATCTTCCTCAATATCATCAATTTTCCAATGATTTCCCTATAATAGATAGCGGCTTTAAAGAGCTTCTCGAATCTTCAAGCAATTTTCCAATAGATTTGTTGGTTTCTCACTAAATTGACAGAAATTTGAGGACCCAAAATGCTCACTGAATTCTGAATCAGAGTGGAGCATCTTGAAGCGTGTTTTGTTACGTTTTCCTCTGTAAGTAGGACAATATTACCAATTGTTCGATGATTTTCTCACAGTAGAAAGAGAATCAAAAGAACTTTTCAAATTTTCAAGAAATTGTCCGGTAGGTTTATTAATTTTCTGAAAAATTGACAGCAGACTGAAGCTCAAGCTTCCGTGTCCGTGCCACTGTTTAATCATCGTTATCTTCTTTGTTCAATGAGATATTACTATGAATGTGGTAGCATTAGAGAAGGCATTTCAAGGAGCATCTAGGAGGGTTTCTGTTTTGGAAAGTACTCGTTGAATTTTGAGTTACAGGGGAAAATGTGGAAACGTGACCGTTGTTCATATTTTTCGCTGTAATTTAGCCAACACTATCGAGTTTCCAATAATTTTCTTACTGTAGATAAAGAATCGAGAGTTTTTCAAAATTCCAAGAAATTTTCGCGAAAATTGACAGAAATTTGATTCATTGTTCTGCAAATGTCAATTTTTAATCATCGATATTTCGCTTGTTTGGTGCAATATCGAAATGAATGAAACAGCGTTAGAAAGGGCATTTTAAGTAGTATCTAAAGACGTATTATTGTGGAAAATTTCGATTAAATTTTCAGTTATAAGGGACAGTCTTGTTTCTTGTGATATTTTCTTCACATTTTCGCCTATAATTTAGCCAATATTGAGGCTTTTTGGACCATTATCGCGAAATTTACAGCAAATTGAAGGTGCTTTCCGATTTTTTCAAAAAACCCTCACAAGCTTGTTAGTTTTCCGGAAAATTAACAATTTTGCTTGATCAAACAATTTTTTTTCGTTTCTTTTCCGATTCTAATTTTGCCATGGCAGTTTCGGACTATTTCTGCTCTATGAGTCAATCTTTGTAAAACCGGATATGATTCGTATAGTGGGAATCAATCGAATACAATAACGTTAAACCGTATACAAATTTTAATGGTATCACAGTACAGGAAATTAAAATACACACGGCTTGTCACTGATATTGTTTGATTTATTTGTTATATTTGTTGGTATTATAGTCGATCTATTCGCTCTAAACATGTCTAGATTTTGTGACAATTTAATAAAATAGACCTAGATGTGTTTCAGTATAGCAGTGAACAAACGTTAGGCAGTTTGTAATCGTTATTGTCCGTTTATCTATTAGACGTTGACAGGGTAATCCCGTGCGGTTTAGGTATTGTTTATACGTCCTTGGATGGTACATCTCACTTGTTATAATATCCCACGGTAAGCTGGGGCGTCTTACGCTTACTGACGTCATAACTCATGCTTAATGTCACCTTGTTTCCGGTAGAAATGCTCTAAAACTACCTTAAGACATCACCCCATTGTTTATTGTGTCATTTGTAATATAATACAACTGTACTTTTATACAATGGATTTTTTTGGGTATTTGTGATGAGTTTTCAGGCTTCATTAGCCTGTAAATTAGCTTGTACAACACATTATTGGCTTAGTTGTTGTGTCGCACCAACTTTCCTATGAATATTCAATTAAAATGTTGCCGGTTATCGCCACTAGAATAATCGAGTTATTAAGAACATGCCAGCAAGTTTAATGATGGTAAAATAAAAGAAAACGCTTTTCATGTAAAGTTTAACTAATAAATACCGAATTTATAACAGCTTTTATTATGAAGCTCTCTCATTCGGAAGAAATCCGAAACTGTGTGCGTTGATGATTCCGAAACTTTAAACAACTTTATTACGAACGAACTCATTTAGCAGATTAACTATTTAATCATTTTATAACGAATTCATTTGATGAAACCTGCCGCAATAATGGATTTGATCTTTAATAAATTATAATCGCAGACTTCACACTTATTAGTGTTGTTGTTATCGCCAATTTTAATAAATGTGTTTATTTAAGTGAACCTTTTGTTGGAAATCCAGAGCCGACGGCTTAGATTAAATTGTTTGGTAGTTGTTTACCAAGTTGTAAGGTGTTGATTTCATTAAGTGCTGGGCAAACTAATATTGCGGCCCTAGTATAAATTCCTGAATACACAACATTAACTATATTTACTTACATACTTAGACTGAACTTGGTGAAACATTGCAGAAGCCATTAAGGAATAATTTCGGAAAATGCACACCTGCAAGTTGCCGTAAATTAAAATTTTACACGACCGATTTCGTTTGGAAAATATCGACAATCGCCCCCGACTAGATCAGAACGAATTCCAGAAAAAGTGCTATCTCGACGCCAGCCTATTTTGTTTTACGACTATCCCACCCCCAGACCCTCGAGGCCCATAATTCGCCCGGGGTAAATGGAAAAATTGACTAAACACAAACACATATTTTCGTTGACGGTTAGCTAACCATCCAGAATACACAATCACGTTCGTTTATTATCAGTAAGGGAATCTTATATATAATAAGGGAATGCGCGGTAATTACCCAAGTCTGATGGATTTCCCTATCGGGTATAAACCGTTTATTTTTTAAATCCCTCAGCTGTTGGAAATCAAAAGCTCGTTTGTGAGGAAACTCGTTCAAGAAAGATGAAAACATGAATAGAATTTTAGATCGTATGTAATGTTTTCCAAACATTGGATTTCTAAGGTTCTACCCTCGTTCGTTCTTTCTCGATTGCTACTATTTTATAAGGCAAAAACAAAGTCGACCCCTTTTTAATATTGAAAACGGTGCCGTCGTCAGGTGTCTACCGATATTCGAACGCGGTCATTATCACAACCTGTCCGATTTCAATAATCGAGAATTCCGATCTAATTAAAATAGCACAATTTTATAGTTTGATTTATAATTGCGGATCGGTTTTTATGCGCCAATAAAACATCTTTACAAGGTGCGAAATGGACGAAGGTAGCGCAATGAAAACGTGAACCACCCCGTTATTTTCCGTTTTTTTTCTGTTTTTTATTTATCCCCCCATCGGTTATAAAAAACGAACTTTATTATAGCCGATGGGTTATGAATCTGTTCGGAGTTTTTGCTTGTCGTTTATTTCCACCAACATTTTTCTTCGGCGGACTATCAATTTTACGAAAGGGAGACAATTATCGAATTTGCACACTTGATCGCTCCCACTGAATCGTTTCAATACAAATCCAATACAATTGAAAATTGAAAATATCGGCACGGCAGTGGTTCATAATTCATAATGTTACGGTGGATATATCTGAGACTTGTGAATCATTTACAGGCTGTTGAATGTTTGGAAATCGTTGGGACTTGCCGGCTTCATCCCCACGCACCGCACATGTGTGTTAAGCCAATTAGGGGATGGATCTTTCCACCTTGTTTTATTCGAGTTTATCAACAGTTTTTCCAGCAAACTTCTGCATGTTTGATCAATATTATTGTTGTTGTTTAGTAAAAGTAAATATAATAAATCCAACAGAATGCAACAATTTATTCAGCATTTATACTTTAGTTTAAATAAACAAAACTTCATTAAACATAAATAAGTGGAGCTTGTTTAGAAATTGGACAAAGCTACAATATTGTGTAAGGTATATTTACTGAAATACGACATTTGTTGATATTTTCCGGTTTGTTTTATTTCAACAACAAAAAAAACTCCACCGCTATTCGATCAATAAGAGTCGTATGATTTTTAATAATTACCTCCACTATAACTCGGTTATAGTTTTATAAAATTTTTACGATTTATCGATCGTGACGGTGTTAATCAAAATCAAAAACAACTCAATTAAATCCCTAATCATCTACATCTAGACTAATTTTTATAAGCAATATCACGTCAGCTTAACACATAATTCAGTCATTATTATACAGATTTTGCAAGGTATGATATGTTTAATTATAATTTATTAATTTTGTTGTATTTCGTTAATTTTTTTTAATTTTTAATTTGGATTCAGCACTAGAATTTGGTCACATCACTTGATATAAGTTTTGTACATTTATTCTTTGAAATCTTCTCATACGACCCAATTAGTTTTGCGCTAAATTTCAGTGTTGTTTCCAGTTGTTTGCTTTATAATAAACATCCTTGTACATACTGGGGCACTGTTTTCCCGTCTGTAACAATAAACAAACTCATTAATATTGCATGGATCAATCACCGACACCTTTACAATTGCCTCCGAAAAATAAAGAAACAACAATTATTCTACTTTAAAGTTTCTATTACACAGGCGAGTTGGTGTTATTAATTTTATCATCAATCAAATCGAATCGACGCCAGTTTAAATTTGCATTCATCAAGTGTTGTTTCTCTATTTTTTGCTATGGCAATTTTAAGTGGAAAATGTTGAATTATTCGGCGGCGAAATGGTGGATGCGCCGGGCAATCGACTAGCGTTACTGGTCTATTTTCGGCGCCGCAACTGCGGAATTTCTGCAAAATTTGGAAGCTCTGCTCCGCTTCTGTTTCGGATGTATAACGGAAATTATTACAGAAATTCTTATTGAACATGAAGCTCCGGATGATTTTTCACAAATTCAATGAATTTTCCAAATTTTTTTACAACTTTCCGCTAATCTTGTTAGTTTATCGCAAACTAACTAAAAGTTGTTAATTTTCCTACAAACTTCTTTTCTTTCTGTTAGTTCTTGGTTTCTGTATCTCTATTCAGAGAAAGAGAACTCTCTTTCTGCTTTCTTGTTTCTATTTCTCTATTTCTATTTGTTAGTTTACGCTTTTCAGTTTCTGTTTCTCTGCTTCTGTTTCTGTTTTTGTTTTTGTTTTTGTTTTTGTTCCTCATAGTAGGTAGGGAATTGAGAGAGCGTTTCAAATACCCAAGAAGTTTTCTAAGAGATTCGTCAGTTTTTCAAAAAATTGACAGAAAATTGAGGACTCTGATTACATCAATTTTTTTCATTAAGTGCTCGAAAATATCGATTTTTAATAATTAATATTTCCATTATTTGATGAGATATTGAGACGAGTACAGTGGCGTTGGAAAGAGCACTTCAAGCAATATTTAAGAACTTTTTTGTTTAGGAAAATGCCCATGTAATTCGGAGTTACAGAAGTCAATCTTGTGGTATCTGTTGTTCCTTATAATTTTGCCAATATTATCAATTTTTTAGTGTTTTTCTCACAGTATTTAGTGACTTGAAAGATCTTTTCAAATCTTCAAGGAGTTTTCCAATAGATTTATTGATTTTTCGGTGTCCGGAATTGATAATTTCTAATCATCGATATCACCCTTGTTTGATACGATAATACAATGAGCCTAACTGCATTAGAAAGAGCACTTCAAGGAGTTTGTTTCGAAAAATGTCGATTGAATTCTAAGTTTTGTTATGTTTTCATATTTAGCCTTATAATTCAGCCAATATTACCGATTTTTCAATGACTTTCTAACAGTAACCAGCTGATTGAAAGCTATTTCCAAATTTTTGAAAAATTTTCTACCAAAACTGACGAGAAGTTGACAATTTTCCGAATTTGTCGTTTTTCTTTCTGTTTCCGTTTCAATAAATTTATAAATTTGCTTCTTCTATGGCACTTCCGCAACTAATCGATTGACACGAAATTTCGTTAAATTCGCCAAGTTTTTACGAAATTTTCCGTGTCGATTAAATTAATTGAAATTGTTAATCAGCGTCAACCACAACTGTAAATACCTAGTCTCAACAACGCGGTTGATAGATTGTTTGTTAGAATTGTGTTTATGTTTAGACAGTTGGTTTAGTGTGATTTATGGTAATCTTATTGTGGAATGTTTTGTTGAATTCCAACACAATTTGAAAAGAATCCTCTATAATTTTATAGAATTTCCCCTATTAGTACAATTATTGCGATATATTTGCTAGTGCCCAAAGCTTTGTTCTTTACCGTCTCTGGGATTATTAAAACACATAGTTGGTATTCATTGTGCCGAGTTTTTTGCGTGGTGATTTTATTACATTGTGTTTGAATATTTGGTACAAAAACAGAGTGCAGTTAATTGTTTGGATATAAAGGATTTTAATTAACAAATCGCTGATAATATTGTGTAAATACAGCTAAATTTAATAATTGACATTTCTGATATGCATATCGAAATTTCAGCCGTATCAGAAGGACTGGAATTGTTGTTTATAATTTAATTGAAAATTACAAATCACTCATCAATATTGCAGATTAGATGGGATTGTCGAAATGATTTGTCGGTCATTTATTGTGAATTGTCGAGAACAACAAATAACAATAAGATAAGTCAACAATATTGATCGTTAAATTATATAGTACAGATGTTGATTGTGTTGCAATAATTTCAACAGATTTAGTTTCCAGTTTTGCTATTTGATAATATCTTATTTGTCGGTGTGGAATTAATGAATTGTGCTAAATTGAGTGTATTATTTTGGTTTTTTTGATTAATTTCACTTACTTCCGTGCGATGTTTGACGCTAAAGTCGATATTGGTTCTCACAGGTCGATGATGCAACGGTTGTGGTGGACGAAAATTGTTCCCCAATGGTGCTTTCGGGTGTTTGGCATCGCCTTGCATCAGTTTCCTCAGCGCCATCATCTGGAATTCATTAAAATTGTAAAAAAAAATCGCAAAAAATTATAACCACCGTGTTAGATTTGTTTCAATTGTGTTTTTGCTCATTTATTTTCAACTGTGCAAAATTTCAAATCAATCGTTACAGTTCAAATCGTACAATGTAGCTGTAGAGTTGAATAATTTGACTGGCTATTGTTGTGCAAATGAAGCTTTTATTGGAACTTCCTGCTAGCTGCGTGTTGGCTCGTCATGCCCTTAGATAATTTATTTCCCGTAGCCAATGAATCACGCGGCAGTAAGCCGGATCGAAAACGGCGGCGCGACCTCTTGATTAACATGTACAACTTATCGGCGCCTCTTATCTATATCATGAGTCGCACAATATTCCGTTACTAACTGGTAAATATGCAAGTTGGTTTATTTCATATTTTACCGATCAATTTGCCGAATGGCAAATTGAGATAAACATAAAAAGCTGAAAGTTTTACATTGCCGGTAGTTCTTGACGGGACGCTGCTATAAATCCAACCGCACCCCAGGAAACGGAAACTCCACCAGACTTTGAATTACATTTATCGTTGGAGACGAGACGGTTTTACATACCGACAAGTATAATCGTAATGGGAAATGTCGAGTTGCTTTTTTAGAAAAAATTAGAAATCAAAAATTCGGTTATACTTTAAGAAATAATGATTTTACGTTTGGAATGTTTTATGCTGAGGCCGAGCAACCGGTACTCGGATATTCATGAAAGCGACTGGGTAATATCATGAAAAACCAACAAGTAGAATGTGGAGCACTGAGTTCTATATTAAAGTGGTCTCGTTTGTTCAACAGTACTTTAACATATACAAAAAACAAATAACAACGAGATTGAAGATCTGCATACACAAATAGATAGAAATTTTGTAATTTTTCCCTACAACAAACAAACTAATTACTTTATTGTAGCGGGCCAGATGCGTGAGATATCTATCTTTATAACGTGAATTACACTAATTAAAGGTTTGTTCACCGGTTATTAACAGCCAATTATTTAATTGGAAAAAAACGTTGTTAACGTCAGTTACACTTGCACAAATTGAATCATAATTCAGTCACACAATTCTACGCTTAATCAATTTGCTAATAATCCGCTAGAAATCTTGGATATTGTTGGTAAGACTAGCGTATGAAACGATCGGAATATAGGTCGAGATTTTGTGCGTAAGGGTTGGATTTCGTTTAGGATTCGGATGTCACCACATGTACCTGTTGCTTGGTGATGTAGATAGGTTTGTTGAGGATCAACCATGTGACGGTTTCGTGGCAGGCTGGCATCGTTGTCGACCCATCATAAGTCATATAATAGTCAGTTTCGGGCAGCAATCCACGCACTGACAATCGCTTCACTTCCACCTCATCGCCTAGAATAAAAACCACTAGAACAATACCAATAATTGTCAATTTCAATTGATTTACCTCCATAACGGATTTTCTCTAATTGATCGGTGAGTATCCGCAATTCAGGATTGGACAAATCACCCATCTGGAAACGAGAGATCAATTTTATTTCAATTTTAAAACGGCTAGGAGGGCGTAGTTTGAAATCTTGTACGGACATGCCGTTTCGTCAGTCACACGCACCACTTAACCCAAAGCAATAAAATTCGCCCTACCCGGTTGGGGCTCATAAATATGCATTTTTCTTGAGGACTCGCTCCTGTACAATTTAAACGTACATACAGCCAAACGTACACCAATTTCTAGTAGTCTTTGTTTATACAAAAGAAAATATATAAATCCACAATTCCGGGTGCCTTTTAAAAACAGTCTTTAAATAATAAAATCGAGATGGAGTAGCAGTGTTCCTCACGTTTTCTTATGTAAATTTCATTGTAGTCCAACTTTTTAAAACAGTGTCTCTAAACTACACAGGATAATCATGCAAATTCTAGGGTTGTACCTTTATTATAATTGCTTTTTTTATTACAGCTGTCGTTCAGTGTCACATGGGACTACTGCCACTTTCTTTAAAGTATTGTTCCAAAGTAATTGCTTTAATAATAAATCACTATCTTGAGTCTTTTTAATTGGCGAATCTGCAAGCCAAATTTCATCCCCCAAAACGCGTGTTCGTACAAAGTTTAGAATAATATTTTGCCCAAACTTTCCAATAAATTATCTAATATGATAAATAATTTCAACTGAAACTGCAAGAGGGGTCGTATTTGTGCTTGAATTAGCTCGAATGATTCGTGCCAGGCTTTCGTCGATAAGATCTGGCCGGTATTGATGGATTCAGATGTCAGCCAGGTTCGGTGAAGATCTTGACGTGCCTGGCCCCCTTGCTTTGATTTAAAACAATGACGCCATCATTAGAATCCACATCTAGGATTTATGCAGACAATGTAAGTTAGGCTATAAATTATGGTCGGTATCAGTGGATTTAATTATAAGTTGGGTGTATTTCAGCAACGCCAACGGAGAGAAGAAGATGGAGAAACTCCTAACTAAAGGGGGGCAAGGCAGCAATGGTGATGAAACAGAGATTGTTCGAGTGTATAGTTAAGGTAAAAGATAGAGAAAGGGCAGGGGCGGTGGGGATTTTGTACGGGTAGCAAGTTCAAGTGTCGCGTATTTATAATGAACCTTGTCGTCGTTACTGATTCATCAGAACCTCAGAGGTGAAACTAATTAAAATTGCGTAATTAATTCCGGAGGATGACTTTTTCAGATTTATTGGTTCCTTCTGACTATCATCATGTCTCGTATTTTCTTTACATTCTATCTCCTTTGAACTTGTCTTGATTAAAAGTGGGAATATAGAAGAGCCGACACCATTCAATTTATCTTTCAACAAATTCCCAATTATTCAACCCAACCATAAAACTATCTCTAGTAGTTAGTAATACAAGCGAAAAAAATAATTCTTCTTTTAAGAATTTCGAATATTTGTACATTTCTACAGTTGGATTTTCTGGCAATGATTCATATGATAAATCGCAATAGGGTCAAAACCATCATGCCATTAAATTAAAAATGTTCATCTGCGAATAATTGTCTTCATTTTATTCAGCAGTCAGCCGTACAATATATGAGAATAGAACGAGCATAGAAAGGGACAATGTGAAAGGGATTGTCATAAATCCGCGATAAAAGATCCAACTGGATAGGGAACGCCCACAGGATTATTTCAAATGGGACTCTTTTAATCGTCGATCTTTTAATGATGTCTACTGTTATTCTTTTCGGTCATCTATATTGAAAACTCGCATTTTCCCTTCATAGAAAAGACTGTTTTTGTTCGGTCAAGTTCTACGATTGTTTATTGGTGATAAGGGAATTGAAGAAGAATCGAACAAAAATTGCTTAGAGCCATGTCACCAATTCACCCCTTTACGCCCTGATCCACACACATACCTGTAATAGTAGCGAAACAACCACTATCCCTTGAGCCTTGTGGAGGGCTTCGGAAAAGTTGGTATAAAGTTGAGAGTTGAACCCGAAAATCTGTATCTGGAACAAGCGAAAAGACTAGAAAAATAAAAGAAAATGAAAGGCGAAAAAGATGAAAACGTTGAGAATGTGTAGAATGTTGCCGTTTCTATTTTGCACCGGCTGGTTCAATCATCGCTTTATTGCTCTGGCGCTCATCGAATTTTCCACCCCTGGATGTTTTCTTCGTGATTTTATTTTATCGTGTGTCAAGCCTATACGAATCTGGGGGGATGGTGTCGAGAGATTTTTCACTTTCACAATTTACACGTCGGGCAAATATTATGATTACTTCTTCAGTCGACGACTTTGATATTCGATTTCATATCTGACAAACAGCAACGTTCCTGTTATCCATTCAACATTTATACCGTTCGATTCGTAGATTCTTCGGCTCGGAATAGATTAAATCAAAATTTTATTGGCGAATCTTTAAAGTTAGACAGATTAATTCGCTTAAAACGGAAAGTATACGGATATTAAACACCTGGTTTGTTCGTAAACAGGCGTAAATGTATTAATTCAGTATTCAACAACAGTTGCTTGAATCTTGTTGTCGAAAGCCGCAGAGCACCATTAGAATTGTATAGTGTTTTATACCCAACTCATTCTCTCTCACCCCCTTTTACCACGATTATATTTAATCGCTATATTTAACTTTAGACATAGCCACAGTTACTTAGTCCTTTGTAGCCGAATATTGTAAATTCGTTTGTGATAAACACAACTTGCCAATTGTCGGGTCGACCGCAAGAGAATTGTACAAAATCTTGTCGATTTATCGAGAAAATCAACTATTGTCAATTTAGTTTTAATTTTCATTACCATCAACATGGAATAATAAATTTTATTTTAATATTAAAACGATTTTGAAAACTCCGATGAAAGCTTTTAACGCTATATCAACATATGTCAACTGGAAAAACATTTTATTAAATCTCAACCCGACGGTCCTCTAACATCTGCATTATCTTGTAACACGCAAACATCAGAAATCCATTTAAATGTCTAGACTTTAGGCATTAAAATAGATGATCTTAAAAAGTATTCAAACTTTCAAGTTTCTTTTGTATTACTGAATGGGAAAAAATCGCCCCAAAAGCCCTAATAATATTATCAAAGGCGACGTTTTAATGGCTGAAAACAATAAACTGGACCGTACAAAAACTGAGAGAGATCCATTATTTAATTTGCCGTTGTCGCAATTTTCCGGTGATTATCAATAGTTACAATTTCAACACTAATCCGACTGTATTCTGCACGAAACAATCGTATCTGTATCAACAATACGCTTGCACTTCGTTGAATCCGAGCCTCTTTCTCACTTTGCGATTATTCGTACAAGTGGGAATAGTGGCGGATTTCCATATAGGAGAAAATGCTCGACATTCATTAATTAAATGCAGTTATCTGCAAGATTCCAATTGCGGTTGTACGGCCACAAATATCAATTAACACTGGTCCATAATTCGCATTACTGTTGCATTTATTCAAACATTCACATTTACGACAATAGAGTTGGTATTGTATTTAATAATGTTGAATTTTAGCCCCCAAAAAAATAAAAAATAAACGAAGAGAATTTGAAAACTTTTCCAATAATGGGTCGTGTTCGTTCAAGTTCTCTGACAAGTTTTGTTGGCGACATTCGAACGGAAATTTCGCCACCACCGTTGTCGCTATGGGATTTAGCGTTAACAACAACAAAAAGTTTGCTCTAGCTTACTTAACGAAAGTATCCCGGAAACAAGTCTCAGCACGCTTGTCTGTTTGTTTCTATTTAGAAATTCGCAATGATTAATGAATTATTGACGGAAATTTGTCATTAAATCGCTCGTATTAGAGATTTTGCCGATTTTCTTCTATCGTCGTTCAGATTTCTTGAGAAGATTACATGGTCGAATGTAATGAAGTAATTTCTTTTATCCATCTTGCAATTCCAGTGTGTACTTCTCTCTACTGGCTAGATTAAGGCCGTTGGCGATTTTTATTCAGGTTATTCACGTAATGTAGAAAACGCTATAGGGTCTTGGGTAAGAGTGGCCAAATTATTCTCATCTCGTCTTGCAAACTTTGCTCAACAAAGACTATAGGGCTAAATGCTTCTGTAGATAAAATACAAAGTCGTTGACATCGTTTTAATTTAAAAATTAACATCGTAACACTACGGATAGTAGAGTAGCCTTCCAGGTTTCTCTACCATCAACTTTTTGACGATAAACTGCAATTTAACTTTAATATTAAACGCGATTATGTTTTCTCGTTTCTGGCCGTCGGTTTTTTCCGCCCATTTCCAAGTATTCTACATTTAACGACTAATATTATTAGCACTTTTTGTGGATAAGTGAGTGTTTAAGTGTAATTAAAAGCCGGAAAATTTGCTGCGTGTTTCCAAACGTTCAACTTATAAATATGAATAAAGTTCGGTTGTAATTTCCTTGTATTACGCTTATAACACGTATTATACATTCATCAGCATCTGATACGTCACGCATGCCGTCACTATGGGAAAAGTTATGTTTAAAACAATTTCAAATATAGAAATTGTTTAGAAATTAAACGCTAATTTGAAATAAATTGAAACTCACCTCAGCTGGGAAGGCATAGCCGTTGATTGAATGCTCCGAACCGAATTGATCATGGAGGCCATAATGGACATGGATCTCTTGGAATTGGTATTTGTATGACAATGGTCCCCCGGTGATATTGATATGGTGTCTAGTATCATTGTCGACTGTGAAAATTACACTATGGCCTGTATTCATAATAGTGCCGCTCACCTATAAAAAAACGAATAAATCCCGGTTTCTTCTATTGATTAATAGAATTTACCCGGTGCTTATCAACGTGCAAAGGCCGAAGATTCGGGTCGAAGAGCAGCATATTTGGATCGAGATTAACTGGTGATTGCCTTCTGCCCTTGTTGCAGAGCGACCATTCTGGATTGATTAGGCCCCAGAATGCCGGACCTAGAAACAATACATAACAATTACAACTAAAACTGTTACAATTAGTCTTTAATCTTAATCGTGTAAATACAGAGAATACAACTATTCAACAATTTATCATTCTCGATTACAGTAGGAGTGGTAGTAACAATAAGTCAAGAGGCTCATTTGAAATTGTCCGAGTTTCAGTCAATTATTGGTAAGTTTGATAGTGGGATAGAGACCGGAATAGTTGATGATTGTTGTAATTGTTTGTGTAAATGTTGACTTTAATTAGCCTTGAGTTTGGATGAGGAACGTTAGAAAAATCTGATTAAGCAACGGTCAGCATTTAGGCAAGTTTTCAAAGTAAATACAATTGTTTTGTTGTATTTTTTGAACGAAATCAGATTCGAATAGCTTTCGTAGTTTATGTTGGCGTATTTTAAAGAAAATCTCAATCGTGTGAAATGTAATGTAAAATATTTGTATTGCTACAGTTTGTGCAATTCACAACTTGCACAGTAAATTATACGTTTCCAATATTGGGTAATAAATTTTCTATTTTCAACCGTTTCTAATGTGATTAAAATACTAATCGAATCGTCGAGAAGTTGTACTATTTACCGAACGGGAAATGGGGGAGTTTAGTCGCTAAACAATGAATAATTAAGTCGATTCTTTGGAAATAATCAAACAAAAAGATTCACATCGACTGGTCGGTATATATTGTGATAACACTTGATGACTGTAGAATTGTTTATTTGATTGGAACTAAGAGCTTTATGGTTCTATTATAAAGGAGGGCCTTTGTGCTGGCAATATTCACATTAGAGCCGACAATGCTTGAAATTCACGTGCATTTCTAACGTCAACAATGAAGCACTCCCTTCGTTCATTCGAAATCGAATCAATAAACGTTGCCAACAAAAATAAATTATTTTGAAAATATGCAATTTTAATGATTGTGAACGTTGATTGTTACGGTTGATTTCGTTGGATATCTGTTATGTAGTATAGGAGGGTGTATAGAACGTCGTATTTAGGGGGTGTCATGGGCGGTTGTAGTATTTCTAGAAGACACGCGATCCGGTCATAACGTGTCCCGCCGCACCTAACACTAAACCTTTGAGTTATAGTTCAATATAGTTTATGACTGTGTGGCATTTCTTGTAATTCATTGTACCTCAACAATGATTAGAACTAGCATCTTAAATTAATAAATCATTGGATTTTGATGAATTTCATTTAGGAAATCGATTTCCCCATTGTTTTGACGAATTAGTTAATTAGTTTGCCTGCTTTTAGACTGTTTATAATAAACACTAAACACGAATAGTGATCATGATAAACTCCATAAAGGGAACACTTTGATGTGCTGAACGTTAATTAATATCCACTATAAGTAGTTTTAGTAGAGGCGAATTTTTCTATAAGAAAAACGAAAATTACAAAAGGATTAACAAGATTTGATTTGGGATCCTCTTTCTCTCGATTTCTCGACTTGAATAAAGCCGAATAGCCGGTTGCAATTCGAGGCGCATTAATGCTGACGAACTTTAATGACAGATAAGGCTGAGTTTAGGGCAACAAAGTGATTGCAAATTATCGACGCGTGGTTGCTTTATTTTGCGTTGTCAGTGGCAACAACGTACAATACGTTTGCTTCAATGGTGAGTTTTGATAGAAACTGTTAACCATCATTTAGTTGTCTTATCCTCAATATATAATTTACACCTTTTGCTAGACGATTCTATAAACAGTGAACGGGGAAAGACAAAGATAGATAATAGATTGCCATTAATGTCGGCCCAAGTAGAACATTGCTTTTAAGATTAATTGACATGTCGACAAATATTCTAACGCCCCTTACAACAACATTTGCATATCGTTAGTTAAACAAAACGTTCGTTTTTTCCTCTCTACGACTTGTCAGTTTTTGTGTGTTTGTGTTTGTAAATTTTACATCTATAGATCTTCATCACAAACCGCACCGTTCATTCTCTAAAGTACTCCACCGCAAAACTTTTCCAACTTAGTTTATACCGATGTACGTTGAAATTAATAGCTACTTGAATTCATTCTAATATATTAAACTTGTCCGGTAGAGTTAATTATAGATTTCTTGTGCGTTCCACTAGGCAAATGAAAAAAAAGGAAGAAAAATCACCGGCTTTCTCCCCTCGTAATAAAGTCACATTTGAAAATTCACTTTATTGTGATAGATTGAGTCACGTACATTGGCCAATCAAATCAAATCGCAGTGAATGAGTGGGCAATAGAGATTCGAAACGGCTCAATGTGTATCAGCAAGCCGCAAGAAATATGGGGCAATCTATAAGAAAAATATAGTCGTGTTTTCACGATCGTTTATTCTAGCAGTTTTCCTTCAAATTTTCCCATCCTCTACTATCGACAAGGATTTGTTATGTGTCCTGACAATATGTTCAAGAGACCATGAAAAGTTTTCGGTTTTGAATGTATAAACGACAATGGTTGGTAGATAAGTGGAGATTTATCGCGGACGTCGATTCAGTTAAAAATGTTGTTTGTTGAATTAATGATATAATTTTGACGTATAAATTCTCTCCAAATGTGCTAGAGTAACGCCTTAAATTTGACTTTAAATCCGTTCCTTAGCCGCATGGCAATATTTCATGAATGTTGGGAAATGCGAAACCGTAAATCAATGTAAATAAGAGATAAAACAACTCAATAAGGAGCTACACTATGAAGATTTATTGGAAATGCATACAGAATGGACTCTATTTTCTTTGCAACACTATTTAGAAACAACTCCAAAATAAATACGACTGATCAATATTTAAACTGACTACCATTTCGGTTTATCTTATTCGATTTATTGCCGATCGTTATACTGCAATTAAAGTCTCAATTGAATAGAATTGTGGACCAAAAAATAAAATCGTTGACCAGCTTCTCCCAGTTTGCCAAGCACTACCAGTAGTAAATAACCGTAGACTTGGACAGATATCGTTTCCCTCTAGTCGTGTTCAAGATCCCATTAGACGTTTTTGTTGGACAGGTAAAGCCTTAGGCCACACATTTCAACCATCGCCTCTCTATCATCTGGTCCGGTTCTCATGCTGGCCATTTTCATTATTAAAAAAAAGGGGGGAATAACGTTAAACTCGACATAAAGTAGAATCAATTATTCAACAGCAATAGTGTGTTAGTAGGGCGAGAAAAATAAAGCATGTAAAAGAGAATGGAAAAACTGATAGAGATACGGTAGGTGAAATTTCGATTAGTCGGGCCAAGTTTAATCAAAGCTCAGTTCGGTGTGACACGAACTGACACAACTGGTGGACATTATTGGACGTTAGTTGTTCGATTTGGTGAATTTATTTCGGTTTTTTCGAAATTGGACAGAAATCGTTAAATATTTTAGTCGATGGAATCGAGATGTTGTTGCAACGGTGTACAATCATTAAGGGCATGATGATTGATGGCAACGGATGCAACTGTTGACTGTCTCTCATCGATCTAAATTTAATAATAGTGTCTGGTAAATCATTCATTACCTGCGACAAATCTACGTATCCACTGTTGGATTAGCGCTATTATTTCCAAAATGATTTATTATATCAATTACTTTTAGATTACTTTCGGAAATAAATACGTTTTTTAAATGATAATCTATACTTGTACTGATAATCTATAATTCATCGGACTTTGAGTGTATTGGAATATTGTAACTATTGTTTCATTATATATTAAACATCATATAGTACGATCATTATGGAACATTGTTGATACTGATCTGTGTATAGAAAATTGAAATGCGACCCCACTTTTACAACAACGATTCAATTTATACAATACTAGAAACAGTTTATGCATAAACTAGTGCAATAATAACATACGTAAATGTATAAATACATCTACTTCATTATTATTAAACTATTTATTAAAGACATTGAATAGCATCACAGTTGTAGTTCTAATAGGGATGTATACAGTCAAGATAACGTACAATTGGTTTCTAAAAGACAAAAGCTCCATATTCAACACATCTCTCTATTATTATAATCCCGAATTGTTGGAGACTTTTCGGAAAGTTACTCCCATTCCCTTATTATCTATCTATAAATGTAAATTTAACAAAATTACTGATAAAAATCTAAATTGTAACATATCTGGTTATAAAATTTAGCTACTTTGTTGATTATTGTACAACCCCCTTTAAATTTCATTATAAAGTTGGCAATCGAATAAAAATCATTTGAACGCTTAAATCACTCGTAATAAATTCTTACTACTGAAGACCACTTTAGCAAAATTTAGACCTCGTAGCTTATTGTTGGTCAAAAATGCTCGTTACTAACAATGCGCTACGAGGCTCTAATTCTGCTAAAATATTCTCCGCAGACCGCTTTATAAATCTAATTGTATTTTTCAAATCGTCAATGATCTTGACGATTAACAGGAGTGGTTTTGATTTTTGCCAGCTAAATCAATACTTCTTGTTTAGAAGCAATTAATTATTGTTAGATTAAGGTTTGAATTTCGTAGATTCGGCTATTTTAACCTGAAATTTCAGCGAGCCCGAGATGTCGTTATGATGGATTTTTAAGCATTACTCCCTTGATGCTTATAAATCCATAACGGTAACTGAATTTTTCGGTATAAAATGCCGCAGATGTTTCAGTATTGTTTACCGAATTTTTTACATAAAATTGCACTATTTCGAATAATTTAAGACTTCCTTACCTTTACAATAATTAAGCATAAAAGTAACCGGGCTCTCATTAATGTTGATTATACTATTTAAGAAGAAAAACTCATTAATAGTTCTCTAAACAAACTTGCAATGTTTATGTAAGAATTTGTGGGAGAACTCTTAAATGATCAAAGTTCTCATCGAGTCAAATAGCTTGTTGTTTTTTGATGCTGAATCGATAGTTGAAGAGTTGTTGAAAATTAACAGGAATTCTCTATAAGCTGGCGTTTTAAACAATTTTGTAATCGAAGATCGATCTTTGGAAATTTTCAACAATTATATGAAATCCTATTATATGACGAGTAATTTGAAAAATGTTTCAAAGATTTATAAGAGCGTTTCGTTGAAAGTCGGCTAAAAATTCTCATATCTCACTGGGACGCGATTCAGGAAACACGCCCCAATTTATTCGGGACTTCATAGAAATATTTCCCGTTTTTTTTCTGGGACAGGCGGAAATCAAAGGGGAAGCATACTTGAGTTTGACTCGTTTCCAAACGTGGCCGTGAGCTACGAAGCTCAAATTTCGGTAAAATGATCCTCTAAGTTACCCGCCAAATAGTAGAACTTTCCATATTTTAGTTCATCCGGCCTGTAGATCTGTTAGGTGGAATAGTTGCCTGCATTTGGGTGTTTGTGGAGGTAGGAATAATCTATAGATGTGATGTTTTAGAACATTAGACTCTTCAAATATTGACGATACAGTTTTGTACTTTTGAAAAATTCATTTCTTACAGTGGGCTATAAAATTTTAAGTCTTGTAATTCACTACTTTTACTACAATGTTCGTATATATAAAATATGAAATCTTAGGAACGTGCCATTTCGCCTTAACACAACAGTAAAATATTCCACTTTTACTGTTTTACATAATTGATATTAAATAATTTACAAGTTTATAGAGCAGTCTTTCTTATATTGCAGCAGGTAAAGTGATTCAATTACATTGAAACGACAATGTTCGGGAAATTCTCCAACAGAGATAAATCTTCTTTAATTTTCCTTTTATAAGATAAATATGTTTATAAAAGACTACTTAATGTTGAACCAGACAGGGAACAAATTATTCGCCATGATTCAAGTCTGTGAGAAAAAATCGTTACGTAGAATTCTGCGTTCGACAAGTTTTATTAGATTTGCCGAGAAAAAATTCACGGTTTTTCTTAAAAATCAAAATGCGACTTTCTTAATTCGCCCATAATCCTTTCCAAGTTGCTCAACTTTTGTTCTTGTCTGTGTGGATTTGTACAAATCAATTTGTTACACTGTTCTGTGTAGTTTTCAGTGTGCAATAAAATACTTTTACTGTGGAACTTGGTGTCTAACATCAGGACAATAATTTTTTGAAAATTGTGACACATTACCATCGTTAAAGTCTAAATGTTATTCCGTCTGTAAAAAGTAAACTCTATGTGTGGCTTTGTGTAGAGTGGAATAAAATAAATTGAGTTTGTTATCAAACAATTCTGTTTGTTGTCTCCTGTTTCTGTCTACTTGGAATTTTTAAACTTTTATATTTTCCAAACTGTTACAGATACAACGAATTTTGATTATCAATTCAAATATTTAAACACCAATAAATTTCAATATTTGTTGTTTTTCTTTTTCGATAGTTTTTGTTGTGTGATTTTAGCCATATGGCTGGAATATTTGGGAAAGTTGAAACTGGAAACCCGTCCAACTAAATGGTATTTCTTTTATCAGTTTGTTTGCCGGTAATGGAACGTAAGTGTAGTTACTCGAGTTTTTAACGTGTAACTTTGTAGATGAGTGAACTAAACCAAATGTTACATTTAGAACCGCCAACACTGAAACGTGTCAATCTGTAAAATGTAACAAAGTGGAGAAGACTTTTGCAATTAGTTGACTTGTAAGTACTTTAGAGATGTTGCGACGGTTAATTTTGCTCGTTCAAGAATTTCAACAGGAAAACTTTAACACGCTGTATATACAGTTTACATCTGCCAACATCACCTGTCATTAATAATTTTACTCGGCAAGTTTGTAAACATACCTCATCAATTTTTGTACATTCACAAAGTTCATTAAATCGAGTATTTCGCTGTGGAAGAATGTTTGTTTTCGAGTAATTGGCGGACGTATTTGAGGAATTTTTGATTTGATTCCATCGTGGAAATCGTAAAAATTCTCCTAACTGAAACCAGACAGTTAAAATTAATTATAGCCGTGGCCTGTTATTCATCAACACATCTTTGGCCGAGTTATGTAGTAACTGTCATCGTCTTTTCTTTGTTGTTACAAGAACAAAAGCCATTATTCAAGCGTCATCAACTCAAGTTACAGACATTGAATAGGAAGCTTTCCTAACTGGCCTCCAGCACGCAAACTGTCCGCCTTAAAATTGTATAATCCATCAATAGAATTCTGTTAAGCAGTAGAAGAAAAATAAATCTTGATCGTATTATCGCAGGAATTTATCTGGAAAATTGTCGATTTCCCTTTTCCACTACAATGCAATCGAGTTAGAAACGATAATTACAATCCGTAACTTAGAAATAATATAATATTGCCAACGTTTGATCTCAAGATAGTTTAATTGTGATGAAGTTTACAGAGATTTCTCAGAGTTTAATTTGTCAAATTAGGGAGGGTGAACTCGTCGACAATACTGCAACTATACACCCCAAAATCAAGGATGCTGACTAACTCGTAACCGATTTGAGGGGCTCGTAAACGGCACTAATTATAAGTGGAGGAGCGTCCAAAGACAATACCGGCGGTCTTTTCATTCGAGAATCTGCAACGTCGATAAGAACTGTAATTTGCTTCAGTTCACCACTAACATGTGCTGATTTATAAATAATACTGCATTAGCGGCGGAAAACGTAGATTTTCTTTGATTGTCTCAAAAGGAAACGCCTCTGAAAGTTGGGATTTTTCCCAAATTTGCAACTAATTTATTCGAACTTCAAAGTTCGGAGGAATTTCTAAAGTATTCCGCTGTTAAATGCGATTAAATCCAATCAAAATTAATACAGAATTGTGTACGAAACTGCAAATTTATGTTCAAGATAGGGATAGAACGAGACATATTTCAAGCAAAAATTCCCATTCAACATCTCGCATTTTCCTCCTAGATTGTTTCGAGCCAATTTGTAAACGTCCAATGTATATCATTCCGTGACTTTCAAGGTTCAAAAAATATAAATGGTCGCCACAACGCCGCCGTCGTCATAGCGGCATTGTCATTTCACAACAACATGTGGCCGTGTGATTTATCATGGCGAAGGCAAATTGCTGAATTTGTGGCCCCCAGTTTGGATCGCGTTTTATTTACTTCAACAAATACCAAAGGGACGGATCAAGTAATTGCAGTCTATATAGAGAGACACCCCCTGCGTTGGAGTAAATTATTTAATTTCATCCCGCAAATTATTCCATTTGTCTTGCGAAATTATAAGACTGAATTATAATTATAACGGTGCGGTTGATTAATAACAGTGATAAGGTTTCCGTCTTTTATTCCGTTGTAATTTGCTACAGAATGAAATTTTGATGATAGATCAAACTGTATTTAACTGCGATAATAAATTTTATTTCTATGAATAAATCCAGGGATTCATTCGAGATAATCTGATACGTGAACTTTCCATTCTATTTTCCTTGTTTTTATTTTTTTGTTTCCTCTGTCTGTAGTGCCATTCAATAATATTTGTTTGCTTGGTTATGACAACTCTAAATGATTTTTCCACTTGCTTGTCACGTATTTTCCTAACAAATATTTATTCTACTGAGAGACGTATGCTCCAAATGACAAAATGCACAATTGTTGACTACTGTAGATTGTTTAGTTGTGTAAATGACGGTAAATGTATAATATAGGCGGAAAATTTATAAAAATAACCGAATTTTTCGTCAAGTTTCTGATAAAATCACAAAGATGAGAATTCGGAATTGTCGAGTTGTTTGTTTTAATTAATTTGCCAGACATGCCATATTTAATCCACGACAATAGCGAAATTATCAAAAAAAGAAACCGTGTAGAGTCCGGTTTTGGTTAAACAAACAAACAGTGGGCGGTTTACATAAATATCTTAATTCAACTGGGACTTGTAATTCTGCCGTTATGGTTTTAAAAGTAAACCATTTGTAAATCTCCAGAGTTTGAATTTGTTGTTTTATTTCGAGATTAGTTTTGTTCACACACACGATTCACGGAAAATTAGCAAATTGTCGTGTTTTTCCCGTTGTAGTCTTGAGTTGGTTCAAATTTATTTAAATTCATTGTCGGAGTTAGCAAATTAATCCAAATCGTTGCACAAATGAAATGTCGACAGTTAGATATTTATGTTTCCGGAAGAAGTACGAAATTGACGTTAAGCTTCCGATGCGTGTTGCGTCTATGAAATTTCCGGGGGATCATTTCCGTTTTACGTGTCAAAACTAGTTGATTACATCCGGAATTGTTGGGTATTTTGTGACATATTTATTATCTCTACCCGATTTTATTTCCAACGAAAAACCGGGTGAATAATTACAAAAAAATAACGCACACACATAGATGGTATGTTCGTCTCTTTGAAATAGTTTAAAATAATTTTTTTGTTTGTCGAGTTTCTCGCATTGCTGTATTTTATTAATAATAAATTTGGGCACGCCGTTGGCTTCCGGGTCCGTTTCTGCATTGCAGGATCTGGAACGTTGGCGCGAGCCGCCCCGTAACAGATGAGCTGTCGCAAACGGGCACAACACATACATAGAGTCCGGGGCATCCTGGGAGTTATTCATAAAACAAAACACGTCATGGCCGACTCGACCAAACACACCAGGCTATTGTCTCCGGAAGATTGAGTGTACGTGCTTAGTCAGTAGTCCGGAATTACCTCCGGAAAAATACAGATAGTCGTCGTTCCTATTTTCGTATAAATACACCAACCCCATTTAATTTTCGGCGAATATTAAGAGATATAAAGAGATCAAGCGTTAACAATAGAGTAGGTGCGGTGGTTGACGAATGTACAACACGCAATGAAAATAAATGTGGGGGTGTTGGCGTTACACGAGTGGACACATTAGGGGCATCATTTATTTCTCTTAAACTACAACACAATCGTATCGGATCGGTAATTAGTCAGCTTTCGGTACAATAGCGAGCAATTTAGACTAAATGAAGCCGATTTTTTCGTACGACTTATAATAGAGCATAGAAATTTGTAAAGTTTTATAATAAAACCTCTCGACGCTTCAATATTGATTGTTGATTAGCGAGCTAAATAGCAATTCATTTTTATATTTGACGAAAATTGTTCATTAGACCGTCAGAAAAAACATCAGCGTTAAAATTAAACTATGTAATTAAAAGTGTTTCTTGGAGTATCTTCTTTTTTGTTTCTTCTCCTAGCGAATGAATTTCAAGCGGTGTACGCTTCAAAAATGAGATCTCTCTTGTAACTCGATCTACATAAATCAACGACAGTGTCATTTATTGTTAATTAGTTTGCTAAACAGTACTCTCTAGTAGCAGGTAGATTGTAAACTTATCCTTATAGGGCACGTTACAATATCACTGGGGCCTGGTATGGTGGTTAATGTACTGAAATGAATATTGCATAGTCTGCCATAAGGCTAGTAATGGACGACAAGTTTACTATCTTCGTCTTTCTATTCCTCATGTTTCAATCACTAATACAACTACTGGATACCTGTCAACAACACCACCAGGTGTAATCTCTATAGATTCTATCCGCATTCCACTTATGATCCAATTAACGGACAAAGTAATTGTTAATTAACCGAAATCAATTATGATATCGTCAGGATGCCGTCATTGCCACGATGGATGGTGTTATCATCTATATCACTAAATATAACCAATTGACGCTGTGTATTTGACTGATTTATCGGCGCTTTTGTTTGAGTTATATTGAAATTAGATAGTGATCGTGTAAATTTCGGGATATTTCTAATTTTTTGTTTGTTTGTGGCCAAAAATCCGATTGTCAGTCCTGCGGGAGAATGGTGACAATTATGAAAATCGTCGGGCCGTTAGTAGAACAGTAAACCGGCTGGCAAACAAGTTAAGAGAGACGTTGAAATGGCACCCCTAACAAGCAATAAACGCCAACACAACCACGACGAAATGATCCCTCACTGACTCGCTTTGGAATTAGTCTAACATGAATCTCGTTGGATGTAACTGTGGCCGAGTAAACATCGCTTTAACTTTATACTGTGTTGCTATTATTTGAATGACACGCCAACGACCCTGTGTTCCACTCTCTTCCTCTCGCTTTTCAACCCTCTTTGTTACTCGAAACATAAAACATAATATCCTTGATGTTGTAGTGGTGGAGTAATACAAAACTCCACCAACACTACCACTATACAAGAGATAAAGGAAGCCGCGACATTCATTTCCTAGATCTCGCTGTTGTAATTAATGCCACTGCAGGACAGCAGCCCGAGGTGTGCGGTTTTATCGTTATTGTCCTCCTACCGGGGCGCAATTCTTTCCTAACATTCTTCCCCCAAAAACAAAAATCATACAATAAAGTTGAATTTTATCTCGATAGATAAACGGATAAAAGAGGTGCAAGAGACGTAGGAACGTACCTAGATAGATGCTAAATCGACTCTCTCCCCGATTTAATTACAACTTTTCCCATTATTCGTGTTGGTTATAAAAAGAAAATTGCTCAAACATTCTAGTTTCGATTTGAACCGATCTGATCCAGTCGCTGAGAAACGGCTCGTTAAAAAGGGCCTTCTTTTGTTGTAAAGATGGTTACAAGTGATGGATGTCAGTCTCAGTCGGCTAACTTTCCCTTTTTCATCGTCAAATCCGCCTCTTTAACACACTAGAATCTAATCTGTTTTGTTATCAAATCCATACTCGTGGCTTAATTAGAGGTAAACAAATTGAAATTGGAATATTTCTTTGTATAACGCACACGGTTAGAATTTCTAGTTTTACTGTAGAATTTCTGTATATGGATGTTTCTAAGAGTTGTAATACGCTTATCCCCGGAACGCCAACGGATTCATTCTATTTCACTTCATGATAATGTAAAAATGAGTTCTATCTTTTGGCCTGCAACTTTATACGACTTCATCCAGGTCTAATCTGCTTGCAGAATGAAATCGATTTCGGAATTAACCACAAAAACTACGCTCCAACAGACCGAACTTCTTAAACCAGCTTATGGTCGAAATTCGACGAATTCCCTTAAAATAAATATTTAATATAAAAAAATAATAATTAAACAATTTATTTTGGGATCGGGACGAGAATAATGTGGAGATATTCAAGCGACTCATCTGTAGAATATTAAATGTCGCTAGATTTCAAGAGAAATACTATAAAAAAGCACATTGAGATAACAAAAAGGACTCATTCGCAAATAGTCTTTGAGAAGGAAAACAAGAGATAAATTATCTGTTCTTTTGGTGGGTCGTACTCACGTGTAGAAGGGGGGTTATAAACGGGGGCTTAACACGGACAATGCTGGGATTCCCCAGGTGATGGTCATTAGATATCCAAAGTCTCACATTGCTAACGGCAATAGGCTTTACGGTTGCAAGACAAAAGGCGCACTATTAGTGTCATATCGTTTCCATGGTGCTTTCATGAATAAGAAATCCGTGTTGACGAAAACGACGAAGATTAGGACGTTTATTGTTGCTATCCAACTGGACGTGAACGAAATTACAAATTGTTGGATCGATGTAAATTGTAAAATTTCCCCTATTTGTTTCATTGTTGGACAATATGTTTATGATTGTATAGAATAGGAATGCGAATATCGAAAATTCTTACAGGAGATGATAGTCATTTCGGCGTTCCAACTATGATTTCAACAAGAATGTAGGAAGCAATTGTCAACGCGCATATAAATCGTAAACCGATAAAATGTTGTAGAGAAAACGATATACCAACAAATCGTCTTGTCCCTTCTTCCCAATTGGAATTTATCCTTGTATCGAATATCTATAAAATATGCCCGTTTTTTCGTCAATTCCTATATATAGAGAGGTAGAAAAAATGGTGTTTCATATATTCTTTTATGGGATAGTGTTGTAGCGTCGATTTCGTTAAGCAATCTGTAACGAATAGAATTGGAAAATCGATCGAAAATAAGTGGCAACTTTGTTATTTTCAAATGCGATTCCACTGTTAAAACTCAACAATTATCTACAGTTCTACACAAATAGAACGATTTTATTATATTTGATGGTTTTCAATAATTTAATTAAACGTAAAAGTCCATTAGACAAGTTGTCTGTATTTTTTGTTGTTTTATTTATTGATATTTTCATTAAAGCGTAATTGCCGGTTGGCTACACTATACTACTGTGTTAACTACTATCATTTCGCTGGTTTTTTCAGGTGTCTAAAAACAAATTACACCTACGAGTAACAAATCAAGTCGGCCATATTCACGTTGGAAACTTTCTACTAGTATTAACTCCCCACACATCAATCACTTTGTGAAAGATAGGAAATGAACAAACCTAAACTTGTTCCTGATTTTCTATATGAAAGCTTTCATGTATACGATATCTTTTGTTTTGGTGATATTTTGATATTATTTGATTGACTATCACGCACCGTTCACAATCAAGATTACATTTCTCTTCTAGTTGAATAAAATTCTAAATATTGAAAAATGATACACGTAAATGCCGGTGAAAACGCATCTATCAATGGATATCAATATATTTGAAAAAGTATAGAAATCATCAATTTCTGTTGATCCCGATGAAATGTAGACGGGATGGAATAAAAGCAATATCTTCAAGATGGTTGTTGTTTGATCGGCGAAAGATACACAATACAATTTCCCTTTGGAGATCTTTATGTTAATGGGGTTGTGCAACGAGATCAGGATCATTATCGTCGATGACAGCTAGAAATGTAGCGCCTGTTCGTGAACGGTATCGTTTTCTCGACCCTTCACTCTACTTATGTTGACAGATTGACGCACCCTATAACGAGTATTAGATCACGATTTATACGAAAATATTCATGTTTTCTTCCTATTTATTTATCAAATTCTCAATAATTTAATTGAAAATTAATCCCATAATTCGAAGTATGTCGTTTTCTANTTCTAATCGATCAAACCAATATTGGTCGTTTTATAATTGCGATTCGTTCGTAGTTTGTACACGGTTCATTTTCATTTTCCTGTTTTGTCGAGTGTTTTTCGATATTGCTCATATCCCGTTTGTTATCTTTTATTTATTGACGACGATTCTGTACGGTTCAACGTTTTAGTAATCGAGTCTCGCACCAAGGATTGATTGTAATGTCCAATAGCAGCGAATATCGTGGCGGCTTTGCGGTCCGTTTTATCCTGCCATATTGAAAATGATCGGCTTTTATTTCATCAAAACTGTCATACCCATACAATCTATCTAAACGAGTATGCGACTATAGAATTGATTTTTGTATTAAAAAAAAACGGAACAATTTAAATGTGAAATAGAGGTAAATATTAAGAGAACATACAGGAATTGTTATGGGGATGCTGGATTGTTACTGTAAAGGCAAATATTCCGTTGAATAATGCAATAAAAAAGCAATTTCACTATATGCGGATATAACAATCAAGACGACTAGAGAATTGCCTCAGATATGACTATTTCAGAATTACTTTATTCCTGATTGATACTCTAGTCGACCAAGAAGTGGTGGAATTGTATAAAATTTTCTATTACATCGACAATACACGATTATAAAAATTTTAAATGTAATAATTTCTATTTAAAAACGACCATTATAACACATTGTAAACAGTAATAAAAGTGGAAATACTCCCACTATAAAACAACGAATCATTTGTTTAATTTTCTATAATTCTGGAAAATTATTGTTGGAAATATAAAGTTTTTCTTATAGTTTCCAGAGTAATTTCATTAACGTTCGGTTTAAATCAAAAGTTTGAATATAAATCCGAAAATAACGTTAAACGTTAGGTGACGATAACGATTTGTTGCCTCCAGTTCTATTCTATCGCTAATATAACAAGAAAAGTCCATAAAACTTGTCCAATAGACTTTTCAACACTGCACATTATAGTTTTGTACGATTATTTATTTAAAACTATTACGATTGTCTGGAATATTGTAAAATTTTCCCCAAAATAATTGTGTTGTTTTAGAAAACAATAAGTATCAGTTGCAGCTGAGTCTGTGCATTTTCCAGCCTATTTTACATAATGTTACCCACGGGCCGGGAGAAAACTGCCGCACAATAGCATCCTCTTTCTATTCTTCTAAATTTCCGTTTTATAATGCGACTACTAAAACAGAATTTTTCTACATTTCTCCTCTATATACACGTACACCCGAATTACATCCGTTATTTTGTCAGACAACATTCTTAATCGTCTGCTCGGTTATTGTATTTTATTGTACCGCGGGTCTTATACCGTGAATGCCAGCAAAAAAGAAATTTATTATTTGAAAAAATTCGCTTCTTTATTTTTATATTTATACATTTAGAGCGATTTAAATTAATTATTTGTATTTGTTGCAATCAGTTCTAAGGCGATCATTTCTGATTTCGTCTTTTATTTGCAACAGACAATATCTCGAAAAAACAATAAAATATAAAAGGAAACGTTTCAATTTATGAGACAAAATCAAATATTTAACCGTTCTTAGATCAATAAGAGACGGAAAAATCATGTTATAAAACGACAGAAATTTACAATTAAACAAAAAATATTATTTATGGTTGGACATCTCGTTTATATCTAGAATTTCTGATTATATAACATTATTGTAACAACACTAGGGACATAGAGACCGATATTTTCTCGAAACACAACCATAACTTTTAATTATCCGAGTTTATGAGTTAAGCGTGAGGATTTCGCCGGAAAATACAACGTCGACACTTGTGTATTTGTAAAGAAATTTTCCAATTCTTTCCAAACGATAGTTTCTCCATAATGTAACGAATTCAGATAGAATTTCTCATCGAAAATGCACTAGAATTGACAATTTAATCCGTATTTTAGTCGACGAAAATGTAAATTGGACGCCACCACCACATTTCAATGCAACAAACTATAAATTAAATCAGATTTTTATTAAAAAAAATGTAAATATGAAAAATACGAATTGAATGTTTCCCTCATCAACATCGTCGTTTCCGTTGTCGGATTCCAATTTGGAGATTTCAAGTGGTTCTGATTACGCGCTTCCAGTCGCTATAAGGGGTCGTATTTGTATATGTGTTTGTGTGCATAAACGCGCCCCTCATTGGTATACTACAACATGTTGGCATTGAAATCGGGGTGGTGATTTATGATCGAGATGACGGGAAACGACCCCAGAAATATAAATATTATCGTAAAACTCTTTAAGGCGTCTGACATAAGAATTAATATGTTTTCTAGATTAAAAATTACGATTTTGTGAAAAATTATAAATTTCTCGAAATGTTGACAGGTAAATCGGGTGGATCGGTGCTGAAAATTTTTATATTAGTCGCTAAACGATTTTTTTCATCAATCAACTAAACAGAGAAAACAACCAAAAGTTCATTGTTTCATTATTTTCTCATATTGTGCATTTCCGGCAACTGAACACGAATCGACCCGATGAGCTACGAGGCACAACTTTGCGTTCGTTGGGAATTCCCCTATAAATCCCCAAAAGAATATACTTCAAACTATATATGCAATGGTATTTTTAACGAACTGCTGGATTATAACGAATCGAAAATCACAATAATTACGCGACTGTTATAATCATCCAAAATTGTTGTTGTTATTACAATGTTATTAAAAGCTAGCGGCTATTATTGTACGTATACGTATTAATTCACTTCTCAATGGTTTACGAATCGTACATATAAGCCATATTCACACATTTCGTACTAATTAGTACGGTTATAACGGAATTTATATATGAAACGTGCTTTAGTAAATATCCCAGATAATCACTATTGTACTACTACAGTTTGTGTTGTTTTTTTTGCTGTTATTACTATTATAGCTAATGTTACTGTTGCATGTATGAAATGAAGCAACAAAAACCAATCGCACCGAAAAACAGTGGGATAAATGAATAAATACGACCAAATATAGTCGAATAGAGACAATATTCCACTAACAATTCTCTACGGTATAAAATGACGTTTTAATAAGATTTGTTGAATAATTTATACGTACAATAAAATCGCATTGCATTCTGTATACGAATTGTGTCGATTATAAAATTGGTGGATGCGCCAAACTATATTTCAACGTTTACTAAACAATGAAACACAATAAAATATTCAGTTTGGATTTTTTTTCGATTTCCAGTTGAAATTTAAAATTTTACTCACCAGAAATACCATCGTACGTCCACCATTCTTCCCAACTGACGGCATATGTGACTGCAACAAAACATTATTCATTATTTATCTGCGACAAAAACTGTATTTTTAAACTACTACGATTTAAATTTAGCGCGCTAATTGTCGGATTTTATTGGCTGCTCCATGTATTTNTAAAATTTTTGAATCTTCATAGCCTATAAAGGACTTAATGAAAAGTTTTATAGTAGGCAATCGGAAAAAAGTTGTTATTGCAGCGTTTTTGTTCAATTTCTCGAATATTTTAAATGAAACGCTTATTTTAATCTAAAATGGCCAAAATTGAGAATTTAATACTTACTCATACAAATAATTCAGAAATACAAGAATAAAATTAACATGAATCAAATTTGGAATTTAAAGGTTAGATTAAACTAAACAGCAATGAGCTACCTAGAGTGCTTATCCCCT
>JACDRQ010000546.1:8754-34000 GCA_013841215.1 Hycleus cichorii
TTATTATTATTATTATTATTATTGTTAGTAAGATTAAAATAATATTTCTTAATGACTTTTGTGATATAGTTGACGTTACATTCATAATTGATATTTTAATCAATTTCCGTACAACATATGTTAGTGGGAATGATGAGATTGTCTCAGATCCTGTTAGGATAGCTATACATTATTTAAAAGGATGGTTCTTTATAGATTTAGTAGCTGCTGTACCATTTGATTTAATATTTTTTGGAAGTAATTCAGAAGAATCAGAAGTAAGTAGTCTCTTCTTAATCTTTCTCTCTATCATTTTACTTTTTTTTTTATATTAATTTTTTCGTTTTGTTTTGTTTAATTTGGTTGAGTTTAATTTAAAAATTTTAACACTCATTCTAATTATGAAAAATGCAAGTTTTTTTGTTAATTTTTCGTTATTGAATATGATGAATGTTGTTGTTGTTGTTGTTGTTGTTATTGTTGTTGTTTTGTTATTGTTGCATTTTCGATATATAGAGAATGTTTCTTTTACAATTTAACAAACAAAAATATAATCAATGATTTAAGGATAAAGAGTAGATCTCAATATTCACTTTATTTTTGGATTTACGAAAACTAGATCTATTAGAAAAGATCAATTCAAAATCCATTTATTCCTAAGGAAAGTCTTGGAGCAAGTTTCTCAATACAGCCAATTTTAATGTTTCTAGTTCCTCTAATTACTGACAGATTCCTAAAATATCCTAAGGATTACCTTTAAAATAGTGCCCTGTCCTTAGAGGACATTTTGCTGAAATTGGAGCTTCTTAGCCCATTGAAAAATTGGTGAAAAACCGCTTTATTTACGATTGTTACGATTTTCACCAATTGAATATGCACGTAAAGCGACCAAGAATGGCTTTTTTTCATTCTGGCTTATTCTCTGATTGTGACGTGAATTTGTCCAGCTTGGAGGGTAAGTGATAAAATGATAGCATCCCTCTCACCTCTGTAGCAGCAGAATCATTAATATTTGGAAGACAAGATTGAATTGGTGCCATTTTGGGTCATTTTCGTGTCATCATGACTTCAAATGCACATACGTCACATTTATATTAGAATAGTGGAATTTTAGGTAAATAGGTGTGAAATAATGACTCATATGAGTCAATTCTTACATTACTCGATCATTTGATGTCACAATGATATAAAAATGACCTGGGGATTACCCTATAAATCTTCAAAAACAAAATTTTAATAGTCCAGCAATTAGAGGAACTATAAGAAAGTTGACTTTCTATAATTTGGCCAATATTACCTATTTTGCATCAATTCTAAATGCAAATCGAAAAAACTTTTTAATTAATAAATTTTCCATAATTTTAAACTTGTACAATCGGCCATTACTTGGTTGATTTTTGACCCTAAGGGCTACAATTTGTAGTACCAGAGAAAACCTATTTTTAAAAATTGAGGGAGTTATTTGGTATTTTTCTATAAATTTGCCAATATTACTTATTTTGCATCAATTCTAAGTGCAGTACAATAAAGAAAATTGAAAGGGCTCTTTAAATATACGATAAATTTTCCGATACACCTATTTTCCACAATTTTCAACTGGCACAATCGGCCATTTCTCGGTTGACTAGTAATTCAAGAAGTTACAAACTTGTACTTCAACTACTTTATGGGTAATTTAAGTTTTTAACTTAATTGGAATTTCCCAAAACGTTAAATGCACCTTGAAATGCTCTTTTCTGGCAGATTTTCCGAATTTTCATAGATTTAACCACAGATTAAATACTCCCGTTTTTTTGTGAGATATGCTCCTCAAATTTATAAAAAATTGTAGTATGTAAACGTATTCGTTTACTTATAATTTTTGAATTTACAAGATGTAAACGCAGTCAATCATTGATTATCCATTTTTGTTTCTGTTCTATATTTATTGAATTTTTTTCTAATGATAAGAAATCATCTCTAGAGATTATTTTCATTTTCATTACAATTATAAATGAAAATGAAATAAATATAAATAATAATAATAATGATAATGATGATAATAATGTGTAGATCTAGTGGTGAATTAACAGATTTTCTTCAATTGAAGAGACTCTACTATCGTATCATTCATTCAAATCAATAATAAGATCTACCAAAAATTTGATAATTAAATTTTTTTAATCAATAATTGTAAATAATCAAATTTTTGATTGATTATTAATTAATTAATTAATTAATTAATTAAAAACTCTAAAAAATCTATTTTTTTAGAGTTTATGAAAGAAAACAACACACAAAACAACTTAAACAAATTTGTATTTTGTTTTTTTAAAATTTGAAAATCTTTTTCTATAGTTGGGCTTGGATAAAGATGAGGTAGTTAAAACAGAAAAAGCATATCTATATTTATTATATATACAAAATAAAGCTTGATGCGCTTATTTTTTTGCTAAAATGTTCAATTGTAAACCAATTTTGTAACAAATTCAATTAAAAACACAAAAAAAAATAATCAAGAAGGACTCTATTATATATAATAATAATGATAAGAAGTCTTACCACTAATTAAACAACGCTTAATCTTTTTTATATTTACTCTTTAAAAAAATATATATAAAAATTAGTAAATTTTGATCACATATCTACACATTCCATACAGCATGTAGCATGCTAATATTTCTCATTCAATTCTAATTACCTTTGTAATTAATTACTAATTCTTTTTTTGATCAAAGAATTGTGTGTGTGTGTTTGTTTGTACATTATTGTGTATTAATATTTGTTAATTATTTGTGTGTCTACATTTATACATTTGTAAAAAGAGAATAAAACACAACACTAGCCACCTGTTATTCGATAGAAACCAGGGAGGTATCAAAAACTGGATATAAGACTTAGAATTTGTTAGAAATTGATTAAAACTGACGTCTAATGGATTGAAACTGTATATAAAAAAAATTCCAAAAAGTTACTAAAGCTTTCAATTAGTCTAAGCTCCATTTATACCAAATTTTGGGAAATTTCAAGTTTTTTGCAGTTTTTAATTTTTTGCCTCTAAAACTGTATACCAGATTTTGATGAAATTTTGCTATCATGTTTAAATTAGTGTGAGCTAGCTCTTGGATTTTTTTCGTTGAATTTGTACGTACAGTATTGCAAAAAAAATCAAATATATGCGTAAACTCAAGTGTACAGTATGTAAACCAGATTATTTGTTCTAAATAACGCGTTTTAAGCTTTTAATTTGGAAATTCCACAATATTGGCACAGTAAGAAGTCATTAAACACGATTTACAGTGCCCATCTAACGTGTTGGCTCTCAGTTAAGCAAAATCTTTAAACAGGAATGCTTTCAGCGTGTGAAATTCGGTCTCAAAACTGATTAAAAATACCTGGAGGACTCTACAGCGGTGCTGACTAATTGATCTCAAATTTAATTTTTGAATGTGCAACAATTGCACAGATTAAACAAATTAAACAGATTAAAAGTGTTAAAATAATGAAATATAGTCCTAATATGTTGATTTGCGAAGTTTACCCTTTAGACTTCGATAAAACTTGAAGAAAACAGGCCGAAATTGCGCTTGAAACATTGAAATGTAAAAATCCTTCGCCTCCCTAAATCGATCATTGTTTATTCACTGTAGTTTAGTATCAAAATCAAAATCAGTTTTCTCAACGGTCGGTTCACGTATTTTTATTGACTCTAAGAGTCCTTTTACAGGCGCAGAATGAATAATTTTCTGACGTATAACTTTTTGTTAAAATTATTGACCCTAAAAGAACTATCAAGGTATTTACTGGACAACATTTGAAAGATAATTTGAAAGACTCTTGAAACTATTTATTTAAAGAAAAGCAATCTTTAAAGAAACAAACGTACACTTAAGTAAAATACTACTACAACTAGGGAGGCGAATGACTAGTCACATTTTAATCTTACATAATCCTCAAGTCATTCTTTAATTAAAATCACAAAGTTGTCTAAAATAGTCATTTTTTGATCAACTTGATCAAATTGCTCGTCAAACAACAGGGCTTTCTATCTAAACTATATACTATATAATTAAAAAAGCAGTACAAAAATGTCAAAAATTACATTATTTTAGATAAAAATGCAATAGAAATCGTCAGTTTTAGCAGAATTTGGGTTATAAATGAAAACATCACTTCCAAAATGAACGATTCGATTGTCTTTGAGCGTCCACTTTTGAAACGTCTCTGGTCAAATTTATAGTTTGTTCAATTCAGAATTTTACCATCATCATCATTTAATCTTCTATTATAGGCAATTAATAAAAATGATGATGATGATAATCGCTTGAATTGCTAAAATAATTAAATCTCTTAGTCTTGTTGCTTGTCTTCCTCTATCTATCTCTTTCTGTCCATAATTAGATGTATTTTTTAGATATTTCTATCAATTTGTATAATCTGTGCCTGTCTCTTTTCCTGTATTTTTATTTAAAAAAAAAATCCAAATTGGTTAAATGATCGAATTTCTTTTGCAGACAACCACATTGATTGGTTTATTAAAAACAGCACGACTATTACGTTTAGTACGTGTTGCTAGAAAAATTGATCGCTATTCAGAATATGGTGCAGCAGTTTTATTATTATTAATGGCAACATTTGCATTAATTGCCCATTGGTTGGCATGTATTTGGTAAGATTTCAATAATTTCCAAACAATCTCTACACGAAAAATTTTAAATTTACTCAATAATAGGTATGCCATTGGTAATGCTGAGAATCAAGATTTGACAAAAATCGGTTGGTTAGAGATTCTAGCGAATGATACAAATCAATTCTATGGTCCAAATCGTACACGTGGGCCTAGTATTAAGAGCCGTTATGTTACAGCATTGTATTTTACATTCACATCATTGACTAGTGTTGGTTTTGGTAATGTTGCACCGAATACGGATGCTGAGAAGATCTTCACCATTTGTGTAATGTTAGTTGGATGTAAGTTTGTTTTAATTAAAAATTTAGGCACTGGAACTTCTTGAAAGAAAAAACGGAAAATCTTCAATCGACGATTTTTCGCTTATTTTAAGTCTTGGAACAAAGTGTAAGTATCGTTGGAGAGAGCATTTTTTAATGCCCAACAGACTGAGCTATTCAGGTAAGAGTTTATAGTTTATATGCAACTGCCATGATTTGAAGAGCTATTTGAAAAGTATATGAAGGATTTCTAGGAGGATCTTTGAGGATCATTTTACGAAACATTGAACCTCGTAGCTAATAGCAAGTGGGGCAAAAAACACTCAGTTTTTGAGGTACGCATTCCAGAAGTATCCTCAAATCATTATGAATCATTAACTCGTTTTTGAAAATACCAACATCTTCAGAAACGACTTTCAAATGACCTACTAGGCCCAAATTTTGCTAAAGTGATCTACAAAGACCTTCCTGTGAAGCCGTGAAACAGTTTTTAAATCGCTCTTCAAGTAATGTCAGTTGCTTTGAAAACTCTTAGCTAAATAACCAATTTTTGTGTTCTAACATTTTGAGCAAATTTTGATAAAGGAAGTCGTTAGAGTATCTTCTTTAAGTTTTCCCAAATTTCTCCTGTAATTTAGCTAATAATATTTGATTTTCAACGATTCAAACTGTTCTTTATAGTAAATTGGATGTGTTTTCTGAATATCCAAGAAATTTTCGGATAGACTTGTTAATTTTCCGTAAAATTGGGAAACAATAAAAATCTCAAGACATGTTTCCGGCCACAATTTTAACAGTGCAACTTTAAAAACCCTGAGGAAATTCGTTAGCCATTTTGTATCTATTTTGTTCAGTTTGTGGACAATTCTACTAACTTTCCAATTATGCTATTGTTATATGAAAAACTCGCTAATTTCACTGAAAAAATTGCGTGGAAAACAATTCACCAGTTTTCTATTCATTCCCTAAATCATACCTCAACTCATAAAAATTTGTATACCCAACGACAGAAAATATTGAAATACGAATTACATCAAATTTGGAATTGTAAAGTTAGAACTTTAGGTACCAACACAATATTTGGAGAGTTTCATTACCAACCCATTTTTCTGTAAAAACAAAGAATACACATTTCTGTTGTCTAGAAATCGGTTAGTATAATCAAATTCCTTTTAATTTCTAACCTTACACTTATCAATTTGATAATGTCAGTCTTACTTTCTCCGGTCCTTGTGAGCTGTTATGCTTTACAAAATTTTAGAATAGGTCTGGTCCCTCTAGACCATAGACAGTTCTTAACAAAAGCGTCTTCTACCTGTTTTGATCGAGAGAATTATAAAGTTGTAGATACTTTCGAAATTCGTCTAGTTTATTAACCTCTTGAAGAAGTTTAGCAATCCATCTAAACTTTATTATATTTAGAGATAAATTTGCATACAGGCACAAAAATCTTGCTAAACTTTATCTAAACTCCAAAATTTAGCACTATTTTAATAAATTTTTGTATCCCGAAACTCAGAACTTCATTCAAAACTTCAATAGACTCTTAAATCTACGAACAACTGTCGAAATTTTGAATATTGTGTGTTTATACAGTCAAATATTTGGTTTAGCGTGAAACTTCAAAAAGTTTCGTTAAAAATTTAAGACACCTTTTTGTTGTTTACTCAGCTAAGCATTACTAAGCTAGCAACTTTGGTAAGTTTAGTAAATCAAAGTTTACTTACCTTAAAGAGCACACATATACCTATAAGTTCTTATGGCAACTGCCCCTACTTGGCGAGCAATATTTTAAGAATCTATAGGAAGGCCACTGAAGATCATTTCACAAAAATTTGGGCCTTGTAGCTCATCGTGAAGTTGGTCAAAAAACGCTCGTTTCTCGTGAGTTTCAAAAGTGAGGGACTCACGTACAATGACTCAGAATGACTCAAGGATGCCCTCAATCTACTTTTTTCGATCGCATTCCAGAACAAATGCGAAATACTTCTACCCATTCTTGAATGAAATGGAAATAAATGAAAAAACTCAATATTGGAAGACATTTTGAGTCATTTGACGTGTGTAATTCGTTTTTGAAAATCGCAACACGTTCAGAAACGGGCGTTTTTCGATCACCTTTCCTAATTAGCTTTGATGCTCAAATTTCGCTAAAATAATCAACAATTGAAGTATTTTTCGAATTGCTCACCCAATGATGGCAGTTGTGTCAACAAAATTACCGCCTGAAATGAAACACTTGGTATACTCTCGTAATTAAAATTCTAAAATAGATTTCACCAATTCATATAATTACGATCAATGAGGGTTTGTATAAAGTAAGAAAACTGCGAGGCTTTATAGTGATTAAAATAATTTAACAAGCAGAACACAAGTGGAAGGAGTACTTGAATAAATTAGGAACTAGCAGAATTGTTTTCCATACAATTTTCTATGGGAAGTAAACAAGTTTTCCACATAATAGTTTAACTGAAAAGCCCAAAGAATCGTCCAAGAGTTTAAGAAAATTTAATACAAAATTATTTTTAATCGATCAAAATTTCCCTAATTTTAAAGACTTGCATTTTCCAACGACGATCCTGATTTTCTACCGGCAACTCAAAATTTCCACACAATCCTACAAAACAGTAGCTCGAAATGCTCTTGCAACGACTCATGATACTTGATTTTAGAATGAAAAATAAAGGACAAATCGTCGATTGAAAATTCTCGTTTTTTAACAGGAGTTCGAGTCGGTTAGCTTGAATTTGAATGAAATTTTACAATTTTCCTTTGTTTCAACAATTTAGCTTTGATGTATGCGAGTATCTTTGGTAATGTATCGGCAATAATTCAACGTTTATATTCGGGCACAGCCCGTTATCATACACAAATGTTACGTGTACGTGAATTTATACGTTTCCATCAAATACCAAATCCATTACGGCAACGTTTAGAAGAATATTTCCAACATGCTTGGACCTATACGAATGGTATTGATATGAATTCTGTATTGAAAGGATTCCCTGAATGTCTACAAGCTGATATTTGTTTACATTTAAATCGAAATCTATTGCAAAATTGTAGCGTTTTTGATGGAGCTAGTCCCGGTTGTTTGCGTGCATTCACATTAAAATTTAAAACAACACATGCACCACCCGGTGATACTCTAGTGCATCGTGGTGATGTTCTAACATCACTCTATTTCATATCAAGGGGCTCTATTGAGATTTTAAGAGATGATATTGTGATGGCTATTTTAGGTAATTTGTTGTTATAAAAATTTTGATAAGAAAATAAGGGTTTACTACCCCTATAACGCAGTGGGCACTGTTTTTAAGAGTAGAGTCGTAGCTTATTCCATACTTTACATTTGACATTTGTTAATGACAGTTGTTTCAAAATGGCTGAACAAAGCTATGGCGCTACGTAACAAAAACATGGCCAACTGTAATATACTCCGGAATATCCCTTATCTATCTTTATCAATTTATTGTTTTTTCCTTTTAGGCAAATATGATATATTTGGTGAGAATCCATGTTTACATCCCACATTGGGAAAATCGAGTTGTAATGTTAGAGCATTGACGTACTGTGATTTACATAAAATACATAGAGATGATTTATTAGATGTATTAGAATTGTATCCGGAGTTTTATAATCAATTTATGAATAATTTAGAGATTACGTTTAATTTAAGAGATGTACGTATACTTTTTATAATTCTACATGATATACAAGGTGTCCCCCCTTAAATGTACCACAACCTTCATAATTCTATGGGTGTACCATACCAGTGCATTTCATCTAATAGTAGGCTATGCTTTTGTTACATAGCACCGTAGATGTGGACATTTAAAAAAGGCACCAATTAAGGTCAAATTGGGCAAATTCTGAACCAATCTACGACGCTACTTAAACAAAACACAGCCAACTTCAATATGAAGCACATCCTTTCTAAGTTGATCTATCTAAAGATGTTTGTAAACTGTGGACAAATAATTAAGTAATCAAGTTACCAGTAGAAATAAGATGAATTTAAGTACAGTTTTTTTTCTATGTTAAGCCAATTCAGACTTAAATTGAGCTGAATTTGAGTGTGAATCACTACATAGACCCTTATTCTTAGCTCTATTGTGCTTCATTCGTTCTTCCAAGTTCTTATAACTGCCCTTATTTGGCGAGTAATTCGTCAAACTTTTTGACAATTTACAGGAAGGTTTCTGGAGCAAAATTTGGGCTCCGTAATTCATCGTGAAGTTAATCAAAAAACGCTTGTTTGTGACATTGGTATCATTTTCAAAAGTGAGGTACGCATGTACTCCGAATGACTAAAGAATGCTCTCAATATTGATTTTGTCGTTTTTCACCATCGCAAAATACTTCTACCCACTCCTGAATAAGATGGTGGGAAATGAAAAAAATCATTTGGAAGCATCCTCAAATCATTCTAAGTCATTTGGTGTGTGTAACTCATTTTTAAAAATCGCTACTTGGTCAGAAACGAACGGTTTTTGACAACTTTCAAATGAACTGCGGCGTCCAAATTTTACTAAAATGATATCCAGACACCCTCCTATAAATTGCTCGCCAAATAGGTTTAGTTGCCATAAAAGCTGAAAAACACGGTATTTAAGTTTAACCTGAGACTAAGGTTCGGTTTCTGTTCCTATCGTAAATCTTAAATAAGTTTTAAGTTGAGTTAACAGTAGCTTTTCACGCATTGAGGAAGCAATATCATATCACTTCGATAATTCCCTTATTTGAAGAGCGGTTTGAAAAATATTTTAAAATTGGAGTCTCAGCTCATTTATAAATTGGTCAAATTGCTCATTTTGCTAATTTTGGAAAATATCACGACTTTGGAAGTGAGCAAACACTAAAAATGACTTATTATCACAATATTGATGCTTTTTTGGTATTCTAGAAAAATGCAAACCCTTTTTATTTGTTTTAAACTAAAATATCTTTCTGAGTCAATCTATGAGCGCATATCTGTTTTGAAATTGCTACACTCTTAGAAATAAGCATTATTTTGATCAATTTGCAAATGAACTATTGTACTTTGAGGCTCTAAAATTGTTTAAATTGCTAGTGGAATAGTGGAAGTTGGCATAAAAACTTAAAGTGAATAACCCGGTGGGTCCCACATCTGTGAATTAGACAATTTTAGGCAAGATCTTGCTAAGACAAAACCAAGCAACGTCAAAAACTAAACCTCAGTAGTCCTTAGGATGGGAAGCAGAACGGAGCTTTAAGACATGACTATCAAGTAAACCACCCGAGGTCGAAACCCCTCAGTAGTCCTTAGGGTGGGAAGAAGAACGGAGCTTTAAGGCAGGACTACTAAGTAAATCACCCGAAGTCGAAACTCCCGATTTTGATAATTTTCATTGGATAAGGGATGCTTACTCTGTCATTTGTGCACAAATATGTATGGAGTGTTTCAGTAGTTTCTTGATGATTCAAAAACTGAATAATAGGAGCTATAGCACGATGCAAACCAATTTTAAATCTTGTTGGCGGTGGGTTCCTCAATCTTAAGTGCTATAGAACTTAACGCATAGAGGGTTTGCAAGTAGTCTAAATTTTCGGATCAGTATCGAGCTTGCAAACATTTCATCAGTAGTGCAAATTGCTACCATACTGATCATTGGATTGGTTTCGTGGTTAGAAACCCTATGCATTAGGGTAAACGTGGGGTTATTATGGTACAGTAGTGAAGATGGGAAGGGGATAAGTGCGTTACAGCTCGGATGTTGACCCACTAAGTTATTAGGGGTCTTCTAAGTATATCTCGCCCAGTTAAGGTATCTGAGGAGTCTGTAGCTCTTAGGGTAATATTACTTGATTCAGTTTCAATATATATTCCTTAGAATAGAATGAAGTACCAAAGCACCAAAAATTACCAAAACTAGGAATTTAGGGTGGTTTATTTGTTTAATAGACATCATCATCCCATATTAGATCGATTTAGACTTTCTAATTTTTTAACATTGATTTTATACAAAGAGTCTATAATACTATCAACTCAATTCAAGACTAATATTTGCAGTTAAGTCAACTCTTAGGATAGGAAAAGGAACTATACTTAAGAGAATTTAATTTACCCTCTGCTTAGACCATTTCAAAATTTGATACTAATTCGTGACGTAGGATTATGAAGGTCTATTGTTTAGGCATCACAACCTATAGAAGACTGAATTTCACAAAAATGTGTCTTTAAATGTTTTTCTATTGTTCTTTTTTCTAATAAATGCTTTAAATTAAAGGAAGAACAGGCCGGCGTAATACCACGACGATCATTCTATGCAAAACCATCGCACACAAAAGAAAGTCGTTATTTTCGTGGTGTTAATTCGAATGGTATATCGAGCCGCGGTAATTCAATAAGTGGCCGACAAGATTCTCAGTATAGTGACGATTCAGAATCAGGTAAATATTATAAATACAAACCACCAATCTATACAATGATTCACCATATATAACAACTTAAAGTTGAAAATTTAGTCCAAGATCTGCCCCAAAAGTAATGCGTTTTTTTTGATTTTTTTGATTTACTCATTTCGAACAATAACTTAATATTCCGCGTGGATACACCTCTGCCAGGGGTTTTGCCAGCTTGGACTTCATCGGCAAGAAGGCTCTTGGGAAGCTTCCTGACGGTAGCGTTGTTGGGTCGCGCGCCTTTTAACTTCCTTTAGAACCGGAGGAACAAGAAGTTTAATGCGCTGGCGGGTCAAGTAGCGAGTGACGACGAATTCCTGATTTCGGATCGGACGCTGGCCAACTTCTGCGCCAAGCTCATGAGCACTGACTTGACACAGTGAGCACTTATGATGCACAATTCCTCTGGCGCATTGAGCAAGCTTCATCGCTGGGCCAAGCTCATGAGCACTAACTTGAAAAAGTGAACACTCATGATGCACAATTCCTCTGGCGCCTTAAGCGAGCTTCATCGGTGACGTCCTCCTGAGTCTCCAGGAATATTTTGTGCTATCGATTGGACTGGGATCGGAAGAGACAATCTTTCCCAACATCTTATTGGAGCATTTGAAGGGTTTCCAGAGCACCTTTTGAGCTTAACGCAAAACTTGATTGTTGAGTGCTTCACGAAATCACACGTGTAAACACTTTTAGAGCTTGGAGGCGACCCGCACGCAGATCACTGGCAAGCTTAGACCCTCCTATCGCTTCGGTGGGATTGCGTCAGGAAAAAATGCAACGTATTACTTTTGGGGCAAACCCATCCTGTATAATGTCAATAGACGAAAAACGAGTTTTTCCCGTCTCCGAGGGTGTCTTTAAGGATTTCGCTCAAAACAACAATTAAATAGAGATGCCAAAAAACATTAGAACTAAAAAATGCCCAAAAAAAAAACGAAAAATATCGAAATTGTAGATATTTCATTCGATTCTAAATCCGAGTCTACACGTTTTTGACCCTGTATCGTTTGGAAAATCCGACTGAATTGGCCAAAAATTTCCAAAAAACACATTTTACTCTACAAAAGTACTATCGATAGAGCTAAAATAGCCCCTCATGTAATCAATAGAATCAAATGAAATAAAGGTAGATAGCTAGAGGAAATTTAAAATTACAATCTAAACTCTAGATTTTTAATATTCTCTTCCATTTTTCATAAAATAGCACCCAAACTGGCCCCGTAGGACGACTTTTTTTGTCTCTCGAGCTGGAACCTTAATTTATATAAATGACTCAAAAGTTTCCCATTAGCTATAGAGAATATACAGGCTGGTTCTTATTTGAAAAGGGATTTTTTTATTACAACATAATAGTGAATCGCCTTGTGTCAAAAAGATGAACAATTAATAATAATAATAATAATGATGATAATTAGGGCATGGTATATTGGAATTCTCAACTGATAAGGCTGGTCAAGATGTAACACCAATTAATTTGGATTTCGGTGAAGAGAAGAGACGTTCATCAACACTAAACTCAATTACAGGTTTGTATATCAATATTGTTGTTTTTCTTATTAAATTTGCGTGCAGTTTTATCAACTCATCTAACCTTACACCTCGAAAAAAACCACCCAATCATTCATAAATTTAACAATTGTTGTATTGTTGGCATTTTAGCAATCCTGGAATTGGCCCAATAACGGACTTTTACTCGATTATTTAACAAATTTTCAATTCTTAGGGTTGCTAGTGGTTAAACTCAGTAGTAGAGCTTGATTTTGTTTTGTTTATTAAGGAAAAAATAACGTTTTACAACTGAGTTTTGCATCAGTTATTGTTCAAATAGGGGAGGATTGTAGAGAAGGAAACCAGTAATAAAACTGGCTGTTTTTTTAATTTATTAATTTATTTTTTGATTGGTATGCTGTGGCCCTTTTTGAATCCTGCTCGATTTTTTGTAAAATCATCATCATCAATATGGAATGATAATTTTCTTTTCAGTTTATCTAAAATGATAAGAATAATCAAAACTATACAATTTTTATTAATGACACACTCAATTGTTTCAATAATTAATTAATTAATTAATTAATTCGATTATTGTGTCAGTGATAAAAATAGATAAAAGAAGTAATTTTGCATCATTCATACGTTGTTTAGGCATGTTATCACAACTCAAACGAAGTATACCAGATCTAAGGTTACACAAAACTCATCAACCATTGATAGGTAAGATTGGTGTTGGTCCACTACGAAATCGTAACAAACGAAAAAAAAAATGAACGAAACAAACGATAAATCGCAAAAAACACATGCACCCTCTTCTGTTACTCTTCATTTTAAACTTGAAACACTGTAACATTTGAAAAACTACTCTATTTCTTTTAGTTTTTTTTTTAAATTTTAGCTTATACAGTGCTGTAATTGATCATTTTCACAACTTAAGTTGAGCTTAAATCTAGAATTGCATGTTTCTATATTAGTTTAGCTTCTAGTTTTATTGATAGTTAGAGCGCCATCTATGATATTTGATGCGAATCTTGATGAATTATTCGTAAATACGTCAATAGATGGCGATAGGTATGTTTTAAATTGAAAAATGATCGATTGGGAACAGCCTGTATATAATTTTGATGAAATTTCCATGTGTAATATTGAGACAATATTAGTTCTAGTCTAGTCGATTTTTTTGAAGCTTTTCATGTGATTTCCCATGGAATAATCGATGAAATTACCGATTTAGTAATAAATTATAGGTATTTTAGTCTTGTGATGTGAAAGATTATTTCATTTGCCCCAATTATTACTGTTTTTTTCTGTATTTTTAATTATTAGAAAAGAAGCAGAACCAACAGGGAGTTTGTAATTTAAATCCAAGCAATGTAAGTATTTCAATTGGCAAATTATTTGTGTTAAATTCAGGGTGTTTTTCACCTAGCAGTTGGCATTTCTTTGGTTACTTATTGTTAGTGTCGTGGGTATTTTACTAAATATATTTTTTTTAAATCTGAATCAATCTACGACTCTGTCTAACCAAAGCATAGCCTACTGCAAGGTAAAACTGATAGCAGGGCCGGTTCAAGACTTTCAATGGGGTATTTTAGTGATAATAATAGTAATAGTAATTATTATTATTACTATTATTATTATAAGGGGCCCAATCTAACTCTTGATACGTCCAAGTCGGCTCTGATAAGTTGATTAGAATTAGAGAAAATAGAAGTAAATCAGATGATTTTAGATCATTTAATTTAACTTTTATGAATGAATCAAATTTGATTTGTTTAATGATAAAAGTTTAAAAAATGGAAATAAAATGAGAGTTGATTTATTTTCATATACCGGGTGTTCCATTCAAATGCTTCTAGTTGTTATGGTAACTGCTATTAACTACCGGGTCATTTAAGAAATATTTCTTGGGCCTTTAAAGTGACCTCTAGGGAACATTTTGGCAAAATTAGAACTTCGTAGCTTAATTAGGAGCATGTTAATTCTCAGTTGTTCCGTTTTTCCAACATCCACTGATGAAGACTTTTTTGTAAGAGTCTTCTAGTGATTCTTGGTTGTTATGCCTGTGTAGTTGACTGATGAATATCGCGAGACAGTCAGTTAGAAGTGGCTTTTTAGTAATTTCCCAATAATCTACGAAGTTCTAATTTCGTTGAAATGTTCTCAAGATAGGACTTCCCTATAATTCCTTGAAATATCTTCCAATTCGCCCAGTAATTTATAGAAGCTGCTGTAATAACTAGAAATATTTAAGGGTCGAACTAGAAATCCTTAAAAAACTCGAATGTTTAACGAGGGATCTTCTTAATTTTTTACTTAAAAGAAAAAGTATTGTAGCTACTTGGAAAGGGCATTTCAAATAACAGCGCATGAAAGTTTCGAATATGGGGCTCAATCGGTAGTTAAAAGGCTTTCCAATTATTCAAAAAAAATTCCGATTAGTTTTGGCAAAATTGTGAACAAACGTGTTATATTTTTCGAAATTCTGTCAAAAGTCCTATTCTTTTCAAAATTTTCTTTATTACTCCATAAAATAGTGAAGCAGTTCAAAATTTAATAAACATTGTAATCAGCATCTCAAAATCTTGAACTAACTGTTGAATTTTTCGAAATTTGGTCATAACTACATCGAGTAGTGAAATATTTTTGAAATAAAGCGCTTCTAGCCCATTTTCAATCTGTTTTCAAGTATGCTCACTTTTAAATTGCACTAGGGCACAACTTTTTTGGTAGTTCTTGAAGAAGTTTTTGTAGTTGAGTCTGAATTTTGCAAAATTTTCGTCTCCAAGCATTAATTTTAATCGTAGTCATTGAAATGTAGCCTAAAATTCAATGGATTTTGATCTTAAATCATAATTTTGTACCAAACTTTGCCACTTGAAAAACTCATCAATTTTGAGTCAATTTAATTCTTGTAATTGACCTGGCAAAAAATCCCATAATATTTCCTTCTTTTCAGAAACTTGATATTTCCCATATACAGGGGTTTTCATTCAAAAAAAAGTTTATATGGCAACTCCCATTATTTGACGAGCGATTTGAAAGATATTCTAAGGACTTATTTCTTCAAATTTTGACGCACATAGCACATCGGCAAGTTGGTCAAAAAACGCCCGTTTCGTACCATTTGGCGACTTTAATAAAAAACGGGTTACATATGTCAAATTACTCAGAATTACCAAAGAATGCTCCCGACATTGATTTTTTTCATTTTTGCCATTTTGTCTAGAATGGGTAGGTATGTTTTGCATTTATTCCCGATTGCAATTGAGATAAATGGAAAAAATAAGTAAAGAGCATTCTTGAGTCATTCTGAGTCATTTGACGTACTCAAGTTATTTTGACAAATCGCAAGATGGTCACAAATGATCATTTTTTGACCAACTGGACAACGAGCTGCACAGATCAAAATTTGGTAAAATGATCTCCAAGGATTTGTCTATAAATCCTTAGATTATTTTTCAAATGACTCTTCAAATAATGGGAATTTCATCATTTTCCGGAAAACTGTCAAGCCAGTTGAAAACTCTTTTAAATATTTGCAACCTTTTTACAATTTTCTATCGATTAAGCCCTATTTTTATTGGAAACAAATTACTACAAACTGAGTTGTGAAAGGAACTTTGCCAAAACAGTACAGTTCATGTCTTACAGATTAAAAGGCGCTTTCCAATGAGCTACGAGTGTCGTTCAATAAGTCCTTAGGAAATCCAAGAGATGGCACTTGTAGTATCGAAAATTAATTTTTCCCAGTAAGCAGCACTTCTAACTAGTCAGCTGCTGAAGTTTCAGCTGTATCCATCACGTATTTTCATTTTGGCTGACGATTGAAGTAAATAACTTTCATTTGATTTTAACGATCGATAAAAATGAGTTTAGAGCGTATTTAAAAGGGTTAACGCCGAAAGAAATCAAAGCTGAGTTGGATGAAGTTCATGGCACATCTGCTCCTGTGTTTACAACTATTTACAACTGGCTGAATGAGTTTAAACGTGGTCGCAAATCCACAAAAGATGAAAAGCGCTCAGGACGCCCTGTGGAAGTGTCTACCCCGGAAATGATCGATAAAATCCAATCGAACCAAAGTGCGCGAAATAGTTGAGGCTACAGGCATATCGCAAGGCACAGTCGCTTTAATTTTACACGAAAAATTCGGTATGAAAAAAATCTCGGCAAGATAGATGCCGCGTTTGCTCACACTCAAGAATAAACGCAATCGTGTGGTCGACTCGACGGCAGTTTTGGCGCTTTTCCGTCGCAATCCTGAGGAATTTCTGCGTTGATACATAACTGTACATGAAACATGGATACATCACTACACTCCAGAGACAAAAGAACAGTCGAAACAGTGGATTTTTGAAGGTGAACGGACTGCGAAGAAGGCGAAGACGGTGAAATCGGCCGGCAAGGTTATGGATTACTTAGAAAAAGGAAAAACGATAACAGGAGAATATTATGCGTCGTTATTGGACCGGCTGAGTGAAGAAATCAAGGAAAAACGTCCTCTTTTGAAACGGAAAAAGATTCTCTTTCATCAAGACAGTGCACGGGTGCACACTTGCGCAGTTGCGATGGCTAAAATTGAGGAGTTGAAGTTCGAATTGGTCGACCACCCACCATATTGACCAGATTTGGCCCCCAGTGACTTTTTCTTATTTCCCAACTTGAAGAATTGGCTTGGCGGACAAAGGTTTACGTATAACGAGGAGGTCATTACCCAAACAAATGCATATTTTGAGGAGCTTCCGAATCCTACTTTTTGGGCGGCTTAAAAAATTTAGAAAAACGTATAGAGCTAAAAGGAGATTATGTTGAAATAAAAATTACGCAAAAAAATGTTTTTTCTACCTTTTTCTAAGGACTTTTTGAACGACCCTCATATACTACTTAATTTTGTAGGGAAGAATAACAGAGAAATCGTTCATCAAAGATTTTTAAGGAGTTCTAGTCAGGCACCTTAGGTCACAATTTAGGAGACTTTAGATTTTTTTTCCTCGATAATTTAGACAGAGAAATTAGTCTTATTAGTTATAGTTTTAGGAATATTGTCTCAAAATTACGATGGATTTGAACAGTCCTGCCAACGATTAAACATTAAATACACTATTCAGCACTTGTATTACGAAACTATTGATCTCTGATCTACCGATCTCTGATCATCTATGTAAGCGCATGTTTAAATTTTCCTATTTTTATAGAATATTTAAATCTATTATTGAGCTATCATTGTTATTTTTTGTAGATACTTCATTGAGCATGTTTCTGTTGTGTAAAAATTCAATGTTTTTATTTATATTTAAGCCTTAATTTAATGTTGAATTGCTTTTAAATTGATTGAGAAAGGCGAAAAAATTGTTGAATTTTCCAGCCCAATCAACTCCTCCTTCCAGTCATCGTATTCGTACAATACGCCGTCAATCGTCCATTGGAGCTTATCAGGAATCGCACCAACACCAACAACAACACCAACACTTATTACAACAACAACCACAACAACAACAACAACCTCAACAACAACAACAATCACAACAACAACATAGTTCCGTGCCCTTATCAAGTAGTACTAGTTATTATACGAATAGTCCTAGCCCGCCACATATTGGTGAGACCCAAACTTTATTAGCCCATCAACAACAACAAACAAGTGATAGTGTTGGTGATAATAATACAATAGTGCCCAATATACTGGACACAACGAATATAGCACAAGGCTTTACAACACATTCCATATTAGATAATACACATTCTGATAATTTAGTGATAAGTAAAGTCCAGTTGGAGCACATCAATAATAAATTGGATAATTTAGCAAGGAAAGTACAAGTTTTAGAACAGACTGTCTCTAATGATATTAAGATGATTTTGGCAATTTTACAAGGGCAAAACGGCAATTTTAACAATAATAATACAACAAATATTGGAAATAATAATCTAATTAGTACTAGTGATAAAACTGATGTAAGTTTATACGAAATATCATTTGAATGGGTGTTGAATTGATCGATTGTGTGCTTTCAGGTACCAGATTATGAGAATTTGCGCTTAGATCCCAGTAGAAATAAATTTTCTTTTCAAAGGTCTGTTAGTGAACCGAAACCGATATCGAGGAGTCAGCAACATCTTCAAGTGCTGCACAGGTATCACTTTTTGCACTCTTTTACAATTGAACTTCCAAATTTTAATCATTAGTGATTAAGTACATTAATTTTCTCAAAAAGGCTGAAATTTTTGGAAATAATTGCGAATTTTCTCCGCTTTTTTGAGATAATACTAGAAGCCATAAGAAATACTTCTTTATATGATTTTGATTTAAAATTTTGAATAATTTAACACTCTTACAATTAGTCTGGGATTTCGTGTTCTAGTTTCTTTTACAACTTTTTATTTCTAAAGAGAAACTTCAACCAAAATAGTACTTTTAGGCCGAATTTCTAAGATCTTGATTTAAAGTTTTACTTTATTTCAAAAATATTTCAATAATTGATCTAGTTACGGTCAAAATTTAGGAGAAAAGTAACATTTGTTACAAAATTTAAAACAGTTTATCATTTAATTAACACAAAGTTTGCAAATTTGAATCAAAAGTTATACATAATTTTGAAAATACTTCACTACTTTATGTAGTTTTACTGAAAATTTCCACAAAGATAGCACTTTTGATGAGATTTTGGAAAATTTAACACTTTTAATACTAAATTTCAAGATTTTCACTTTGAAAATATGTGGTATAGTAAAAATTTTGAGATAAACTAGCACTACCAGTACAAATTTGCAAAATTTTGCTAAGTTTCTCTTAATTTTGGACATATTTTATGAGATTTTTTGAAAATTTTAACAAAACGGACTTTTGAAAAAAGTTCTAAAAAATTAACACTATTAAAGGAGTTAGTCCGAAATATTAAAATTCTACAAAATTTCGATGAATATTTTACTCTTTATATAGTTACAATAAAAATTTGGAAAAAGGGAAAATTTTTAACACAACTCGAACAATTTTACAAATTTGCAAGATTCTGATAAAAGGTTTTGCTTTATTTCAATAATATTCCACTACTTTATTAGGTAAATTTAACACTTTCACTATGAAATTACAAGATTTCGATGAGATGTGCTTAATTTTGGAAATATTCCACTACTTTATGTAGTTCTAATGAAAATTTACACAAAGATAGCAGTTTTGATGAAATTTTGAAAAATGTAACACTCTTAATATAAAATTACAAAAATATGTAGTATAGTCAAAATTTTGAAATAAACTCGCACTATTAATACAAAATTGCAAAATTGTGGCAAGTTTTACCTAATATTAGACATACTTTGATTTTATGTAGTTATAATGAGAATTTAGACAAAGTGGAGCTCTGAAAGAATTCTAAAAATTTAACACTCTTAAAGGAGTTAGTCTAAAATATTAAAATTTTATAAAATCTTAAAATATATTTTACTATTTATATAGTTATAATAAAAATTTTGAAAAAAAAAGGTAAAACTTTTGGCACAATTCGAACAGTTTAACATCAAAAAAACTGTAACATTCAGATAAAAAGTTTTACTTTATTTCAAAATTTTCTATTACTTTATTTGGAAAATTTATCGCTTTCACTATAAAATCACGACATTTTGATAAGATGTGTTTAATTTTGGAAATATTTCAGTATCGTATTCTCTAACTATTTGGTAATTCGTTACCATGAGAACTCTAGAGGCTGCTTTATTCTTGTCGCTTTTCAATTCTCTATATGAGAGAATTATAAAGAGTGAAATAGAAGTTCTGTCTAAAGTGACTATTGATCTTCAGCGTTGTTATAGTTACGAATCACCACAAAGGCATAGAATACGACTGTATGAGTACGTTTATATTTACTGATAAGTAAACTCATAATTAAAAACCGTAGGACAATTACAATTAACACGACTGTTGTCGATGTAAACGGTTAACTATACTCATTGTCAACTGGTTAAGTAAACTGCAGTAAGGCCAATTTAAGAAAAAAATATAGAACTACAAATGGGGTTCGTTAGGAAGGTTAGGAATTTATTTTCATCTGTAATAGTACAATTGGCTATACTGTTAATCAGAGGTGGATATTTAAAAAATAAACTTGACTGCAGTTTCTAACAATAGATAGGCCCCGTAATTTAGTCCTTTAGCTAAGGCCTAAGCTACGAGCTTAGTTATCACTAGATGTAAACATACTCTACACTCTACAACATGATTCTCATTGCTAGGCACACGAGAAAAAAAGTTGCCACCCTCACAAGTAGATGTATAAAAAAATAAGTTAGATAGAGATAGATACAAACTAGGTTGACAAAAATTGAAAATTTGACCATCCACCCTTGGTCCCTTGTCCAAACCAACCACTTTCTTTTAGGGGAAAAAATTTACCTGTCTTGCTATCTTTTTATTTGTATTTCTATTCAATCTTTATCTAAATCAATGTGCCTCATGAGTGCGGCAAAGACATTAAGTCCTCAACATCTGGTTTTAAACGAAAATTTCTACAATTCGAAGCAGGTCAAGTTTTTTTCTTTGAAAGAATGGGGTTTGTTTAGCTAAGCGATTAAGGGTGGGTCGACGAGACACTCATTTTCAATTTTTACCTACCTATATTATTATATCTATCTCTATCTAACTTATTTTTATACATCTCTGAGGGAGTGTTAGGAATCTATTTCAAATAAGCCTAGCAAAAGGGAGTTGTAATCAAAATTTGAAAAAAGATAGCACTTTTATTAAAATTTCCGAAAATTGGACTATGTTAAAACAGTTAGTCCAAACTTTTAGTATTTTGACAAAAAAATTATTCTATTTTAAAAATATTTTACTATTTTATGTAGCTACAAAAGGTAGAATTTTAAACAAAATTTCAAAAAATGTAACACTTCAGTGTAAAATTGAACGATTTGAATGAGAAAGTTCCGCTATTTTTTGAAAGCAGTTCTTTTGATTCAAAATTGTGACTTTTTCACTAGAAATTCTGTCTAATTTTCAAGATCTCTGCTTTATTTAATTCCAATACAAAACTTTAACTCAAAATTGAGAAGTTTTCGAAAATTTGTTGTCTCAAGTGGAAAAATTTCAAAAAATACAACACTTCTATTCAAAATTGAGAGATTTAAACGAGCAATTCGGAAAATTTTAAAAGTACTATTGATTCAAAATTTTGACTGGAAATTCTGTCTAATTTTCAAGATGTCAACTTTATTTAATCCCAATACAAAAGTTTAAATCAAAATGGAGAAAATTTTGAAAATGTGTTGTCCCGAGTGGAAAAAACAAAATTTCAAAAAATTTAACACTTCAGTCTAAAATTGAACGATTTGAATCAGAAAGTTCCGTTATTTTTTGAAAGCACTTTTTTTTATTCAAAATTGTGACTTTTTTACTAGAAATTCTGCCCAATTTTTAAGATCTCTACTTTATTTAATTCCAATACAAAAGTTTAACTCAAAATTGAGAAGTTTTCGAAAATTTGTTGTCTCAAGTGGAAAAATTTCAAAAAATACAACACTTCTGTTCAAAATTGAGAGATTTAAACGAGCAATTCCGAAAATTTTGAAAGTACTATTGATTCAAAATTTTGACTGGAAATTCCGTCTAATTTTCAATATGTCAACTTTATTTAATCCCAATACAAAAGTTTAAATCAAAATGGAGAAAATTTTGAAACTGTGTTGTCTCGAGTGGAAAAATTTAAACAAAATTACGAAAAATTTAACACTTCAGTCTAAAATTGAGAGATTTGAATAGGAAAATTCCGTTATTTTTTTAAAGTACTACTTTTGATTCAAAATTATGGCTGGAAATTCTGTCTAATTTTCAAGATCATCATTTTATTTAATCCCAATACAAAAGTTTAATTCAAAATTGAGAAATTTTTCAAAATTTATTCTCGAGTGGAGAATTTCCAAAAAATAGCACCAAGAATCTTGCAATTAGTGTCAATTTTTTGTAGATTTGCATCCTTCAATAAGGCTTTCTTCGATTTCGATAAGTACCAAGATCCATCTTGGCCACCAGAAAGCAGTACCACCACCACAACAACAACAACAACAACAAAAGATAAGGAAATTGAAGACAGAACAGCACCGATTGCAAAATTAGAATCATTGGATGAATTAGATTTGGTAAATTTTAGCACTATCCCCCAAAAAAAACACCACGATTATTAATAAATCCAAATAATTTTCCAGGAATCACCTCAAGGTAGCCCTAAAACAACAAAAAAATAGTAATAAGTAAAGCCCTAGGTTATTCTTGTTTTTTTCCACAAAAATTCTAAGTATTGTTGCCATATTGCTTTAATGAATATATATAACATTAAAAAAAAAAAGAAAAAAAATACCTGGACAAAGCTTAGAGAGACTGCAATTATTACACTTATTATTAAATAAACTAAAAGTAAATATTGAACATGTTGAAAATATTAATAATAATAATAATAATCGTTAATATTATCATTATCAATGAAGGAAACAGTGAGATTTCATAAGGAATTCCTTTTAAAATCTAGCAACAAAACTATATAATAATAAATAATAATAATATTGATAAGATACCAGAAAAAACCCTCCATTTTATGATGATAATTACGTATAATTTAAGCAATTTTCCAGAAGTTATAACGTTTTGAAATTTCGATTCGAAAATAGAAGAAAATATAGGCAAGATTGTTCATATTGTTGCCCTTTTGCTTCTTTTTCTAAAAAATAAATAATAATAATAATAGTCAAAGAACCGAAACGGAAAGGAGCTAGTGTTGTTCACAATTTGACAGCAGCGGCAAAGCAATATTCGTTCATTCATTCATTAGACTGTGTATTTCACATATCAGTTCTACCAACTGTTACTATAATTTCAATTTATTTTAATGAGAATGAGAGAAATCTACTGATAGGAAGAGTGCCAGTGATTACCCCGATTGGTTTGAATTTTTGAGAAAAAAGACCCAACACTGGCTCTATTTTACAATCAATTCTGTTAATTCGTTTAAATTTTAATCGATTTATTGTTGAATTGTTTGAAATTAGCAAATTTTATAAATTTTTCGAAAAAAACGCTAGAAAATTGTTAGAAATGTAGAAAATGCAAGTCAACCAAATGAAAGACAATTGAAAGTATTTGTTGATGATAATTAAACAAACAAAAGATTAATAATAATAATATTAATAAATAGTTCATTATTTGTTATATTTGCTTGTTTTCGCGCCATTCAGCCGCTTTAATGAAGGTTTAAAAACCGAAAAAAAAACATTTTGTAAGCACAAATTATATGTTTATACACGATTTTATCATATTTTTAATAAATATGTATTGACAAATTACATCATTATGCCGTTATAACACGACAAAAACAACAAATAAACCAACTTATACGAGAATAAAACGAATGGCTGATGATAAATCGAGATGGTCGTTTCAATTCTCCCGCCAATCCGCTATACCGACGCCACCAATCGGCCGGTAGACGAATTCGTATCGGCGCATGCCTGTTTGCGGCTATATCGGCGCCATCAATCGTCCGATAGATGAATTAGTCTTAGCGTATGTTGATTTCTAAAGAGCTGAAACTCAAATATCTCGAAAACGGTGCCAGATAACGGAATGGGCAATATCTCGTTCGATTTCTGATGGGATTCTTCCTCTGTCTGACTCTGTGGGTTAGCTGAGAATCGGTTAGATTTCTTGGAAATTTTGAAAATTGCGTTTTTTTGTAATGAAAGCATGGTTTAGTAGAACACAGATTTCGTTCAGTAAAAGTTAAGGGAACCAATCAAATTTACATGAGTCGATAGAGGAAAGTTGACTCTACAATTGGGAATTATCACATTTTGGACTTTCCGTTCGGTTTTTCCGGAAATCGCATCTAAATTAACCTATTTTTTCCGAAATTTCGTAATTACAATCAAATTAGCTAATAAGAACCAATATTCTAAACAACACAGTCGACCTTAATAATATTAGACAGGTAAGTTAAATACAATCATAGTCATTATTCTATGTGATCTACTCTAAACCGATCGAAGGGACACTATAATAAAGGTAAGATATTTGACGACTTTCCGATTGACTCTTAAGGGCCTTCCCGAGAAAAAAGAAAACAGGATTACTTTTTTATTTTCCAACGGATTTCAATACTCTAAACGGTATTTAAAAGGGCATTTCAAGAGGGAGGGAAGTACGTATTTGATTTTTTGAAATTCGGATGTAATTTGGAGTTACAGAAGGAAATATAGAAGCATGTTTTTTAGCATTTTTTCCAGTTTTTTTTTCCACATAACTTGGCAAATATTGCTTATTTTCTAATGAATTTCACACAACATGTGGCTAATTAAAAGCGCTTTCCAAATCTGCCAGAAATTTTCCGATCGCATTGTTAGTTTTGCGGAAAATGGATGAAAGGTTTTGGCATACTAA
>JACDRQ010000547.1:0-33977 GCA_013841215.1 Hycleus cichorii
AGATAGTCGTATTCTGAGGCAATATCTATCGCAATTTTGATCTACAAGTTCTGTGAGTATCTGAGTTAAAAGTGGAGAATTAGAAGATTATCTATAGTCGTATTCTAAGGCGATTGTGATCTACAAGTTCTGGAAAAATTTGAGTAGGGAATTGGAGGATTATGGGTCAAAAACAGTTGTATTCTGAGACAATATCTATCGCTATTATGATCTACAACAAATTGGTAAAAATCTTAGTTAGGAGTGGAGAATTAGAGGATTATTTGTTTCAAAGATAGTCGTATTCGGGGGCAATATCCGTGGCAATTTCGATCTACAACAAATTCGTGGAAACCTGAAGTAAAAGTGGAGAATTAGAGGGAGAAATCTTGAACTTGATTAACCATCTATGGAAAATTCAATCCATCTTAAGCCCAATTTAAAATATAAAACTTTTACCCATTATTCATACAATCCCGAAACAATCCAATTTCAATCAGTGAAGAGAAAGAGAATTATGATTAAAAGTGGGCAAAGTTTCCAGATTTCCTTAAACTAGTTGCCAATTTACATCTTTTGATTAAAACAACCATTACCGTTACCGAACACGCTGTAGAGAAACCAAAAAATTCAATCAATTTCGTTCATTTTCCCATCGTCATCGACCTCATCGTAATTTCAATCGAACAATTACGGCCAGGACAGGACGCACAGAACGATCCCAGAACGAGTCGCTTGTATTATGGAAATTTTTCAAATCCGACGGAATTGAAGACATTCAACCCACACAAACCGGCCAAAACTGCTAACAAAGTTTTAATTATGACGAGATCTTGATTGAATTGATGCGACATGCAAAATTACGCTAATTCGTCAATAATTCCGGGAGAATCGATTTTAATTAAAATTATACCGAGCCGAGAATAAATAAATTCTGTTTTGAAATACATCGAAATTGGATTTATTTTATTCAGTTCTATTTTATTTTACTGATAGAAGCCGAACATTTAAAATAAATCAAATTGTATTAAATTCAAATTGTGTTAGTTTATTCGTGGATTCTTATCCAGATGTTCCAGTATAATCGACCAATTAAATTGTGGTCGAGTCGAATTGTATTGTTGATGGTTTGATCGAGACGCAGGTAGATGTTGAAGATGTAAATCTGGGTATTCAAAGACTTGAAAAGATGTATTCAAATTGGTACTGCGTTGGAGAAATGCGTCAATACAATTTCAAGTAAGTTTTCAGTAACAAAATATCGAGGGCTTCCAATCAATTTTTGATTACCGTAGCCGATAAGTTTGAATAAGATCGAAAAATGTCCGCAGTTGTTCGCTATTTTTATTATTTTAATACCCCCTGTGTATGCGTGTATGTTGCAATTTTTTCTATATTTTTTTGAACTTCATGTACAGACGCCCACATGGCATGCATAAAAGTCCCCTTATAGACGGGTTTGCAGTAGATAAAATTCATGCAACTGTAATAAAGTAAATATAACCAAATCTTGAATTGTACTTGTTTGCTTTGTTGACCTTTTCTACACGTTTCCAATCTCCTTCTAGACCATTTCGTTCGGGAATATAATTCCAAAACGTAAATAATCTCGCATATGAAATGTAAATAAAATAAAAACCAGAAACGAAAATCAATAAAACATATTCAAATCTTTGGTAATATTTTCAAATCAACTTTACAGTTGTAACTGTTATATGGACTATGTTGCAGATAAATCATGCTTACTAGACAAGCATTTATGTATGTATCGGTTTCTCTCCACATTTCTATCGTCGTCTCATCTTCGTTGGCAATTTTAAATATTGCAAATTCTATTCGTGAAATACGAGTGTTAGTTGGGGCAGTATCGCTATCTTTACAGATTGCCAGTTGAAGGCGAATTATCGGCGAAGTGCAGCTCTCAAATGTCGAACAGTTGGAAAACTGGCCACATACGGAGCGTTCCATCTAACACGAACAATCGCTATACTAGAAGAGAATAAATCACGAACTCTTGCTCCAACATTGATGCTTTAAGGCTGTCGCTCGAAGTGAACGGTAACATAAGAAACAATGAGAAATAATTCGCAATAACTCAATAATTGCGAAAACCGCATTTTTAGTCAAAAAAGTGTACACGTAGCAGTACACGTGCCTGTACACTGTGGTGCATGACTATAGACGCAGCTAGTTTTCAGTACCTATACCGCGTTGAATAGAACAAAAGATTCGAATGATAAAAAGCGGGATTATTGAATAACACTAGAGGATACGACAATTTAATTCTGACAGAGTACAAATGTACTTTATTACTTATTTTTTCCTGGTGCAGAACTGTAGAAGTAGTTTGAACAATAAGAGAAAAAAATCACCTAAATTACAAAAAAAAACATTCCTTAGAGTTTAATAATGTGTAGGACCACCCTTGTTTTGAATGAGTTCAAAAAGTCGATGCTGTTGATAAGCGTTTCTATAATACTTTGGCTGATGGACTTCCATGCTTCAATTACTACTTTTTAATTCTGTCACATTATATTGTTTGTTTCCACTGTAGATTCTACATACAATAAAGCCCCAAATGTTTTCAATTGGGTTTTGATCAGGTGAGCAGGCGGGCCATTCCAAGACTAGCACATTATGGGTTTCTAACCATGTACGAGTCTGCTGTGTACAGCAGCATTATCGTATTGAAAAATCCAGTCTTTATGGTTATGCTCTTGTAAAAATGGAATCAGATTACTACTCAGTACTGTATTCTGTGGAGTCCATCCGACAAGTAGGAAACGCCAGATCGAGCATCTCGTCTAAGCTAAAAGCTCCCCACGCAATTAGTGAACCGCCTCTTGAACGGGGCTCTTTCGCAGGTCCCCCAATATGACTTAAAACCATCAGGGCCGTCTAAGTTGAACTTTTGTTCGTCTGAGAAGATAATCTAAGAAGAACAACAACTAAAGCAATGAAAAATTTAAAAATTCTAATTTGCATGAAGAAATGAACCTTTCTCCAATTTGTTTGCATGTTGTTTCTTGCAAATTGGAGACGCGCTTTCTTGTGACGATCCAACAATCTTGGCACCGTTTTGAGATTTTGTCTTGAGATGTACTTTGAATNTTATGGTCCATCGAGAGGCATTTAGGTTGCATTCCTTTGCCACTTGGCTGCAGCTCTTCATCGAATTACCAGCAGTTTTAATAATACACCGCTTATCGCGCTCCGTAATCTTACTCTTGCTTCTTGTTCTTTCCATAATTCGACATGTCGCTCAAAAAACTACGTACTACTTTATCAGAACGTTCAATTCTTTGAGCAATGGCACGCATACTAGAACCTTCTTCACGGAGTGCCTTTTTCTGCTTCGGTTAGATATGTACCAAGTTTTTCGAAATAGCACATTCTTTTGACTTATGATTGCCTAGATGAAGGTGGGGAGCAACTAGATTGTTTCTCGACTGATTTCTCATACGTCTATCGTACAAAGAAAGGGGCAAAATGCGAACTGCCTCTCGAGCGAGATGTTTTCAATTCTAGATGTTCAAATTTCGTGCTAAAAACACAGCTAAGTGCTAGAAACGATAGAAAAAACAATGATAAGCGCTAGAAACAATGTTACGAACGGAAGCGAGCATACTTAAAAATTGATGATCGCAGATATTTTTGATTTTAGATGTTTAGATTTAATGCTAAAATTATTCATTTCCATGGAACATTTTCCAAAAACTCGATCAAAAGATGACAATTTAAAGCCAAAATCAACTAAAACTGTTAATTTGTGATGTGCTAAAAGAAAATCTGGTTCTAAATGTTTAGATTTAGTGCTAAAAACAGTCCTAACTGCTAGAAACAGTGCTAAAAACGAAACACTCAAAAATTCGATCAAAAGTCGATAATTTGATTCCAGAATCAATTAAAATTGGCCATTTTTTGATGCGTGAGTAAATCATTCATCTCTACAAAGCGTTTCCTCTAACCTGCGAATCGCTACTAATCGAGCACTTCTCTAGGAATGATTCTATTCAAAAAGATAATGTTCTTGATTATAGATGTTTAGATTTAGAACTGATTTGGTGCAGATTTTTCCCAGAAACTCGATCAAAATCAACAAAAACTGTTAGTTTTTCATGGGTCAATAGAAAATGTTTAGATTTAGTCCTAAAAATAGTGCTAGGAACTAACACTAGAACTAAGAGCGGAAAACTTTCATTTTTATGTGTCAATAGAAAATTTAGGCCTCAAAACTGGTGATATAGGAATAATTCTGCTCGGATGTTTTTGATCCTACATCTTAAGATTTAGTACTAGAAATTACTAATCTAAAAACAGAAATTGTCCAAAAATTCGGTTGAAAAACAACAATTTCATTCGATAATGAACGAAAACTGGCCGTTTTTCATGCGTCAATAAAATATTCAGTTCCCGAGTGTCGAAAATTTGGAAACTGTCCAAATAGAAAGCGTTCCATGTAAAATGAGCAACCGCTATAAAAAAGGCGATAATAATTCTGCAAAATTGATGATTCAAGACCATATTTTTAATTCTAGACCAGCAATTTTCCAGCAATTCGATCAGAAGGTAACAACAATGCGAAAATCATTCCGAATTCGGGTGTTAACAGAAAATTTTGGAAAATTGACCACCTATGACTCAACTTTGTTAAAATCAAACTGAAAATTGTAATTTCAGCACGATTTCGACCAAAAATTGAAACTTAAGCTGGAAAAACAATTTTTTAATGGTGGTTTAAGCGAAAAGCAAATGTTCTAGCTAGAAATGCCAAAATTTTTGAGTTTAGACTCAAATTAGAAAATTCTCCACACCGTCTAAAGCGTGTCTTCTACACGATTATTTAAAGGAAGGTGTTTTATGTAATATTGGTCGTTTTGTTGGAGGCTCAACTAATCAACCAACGAGTGGGATTTATTTCAGTTGAATATCCATCACCATGATTTTCTCTATTGAATTAGTTTTAATAGATTTCCAAATCATTATGTACTTGACGTGTACATACATTAGGTATAGAAATCCAATTAGAATAATTCTATCGTTATCATTAACAATAAACATCCCATCTATTATCCTATTAATCAAAAGGGTCATTTTCATTTAATATTACTACTAATCCATCCATTCTAGATGTTAAGATTCCCAATATTCAAGGTAATAAACGTCAATATTCAAATTCTATTCAAATGATGTTTGATAAAGTCTCGAAAATTTACAAACAACTAGGTTGATTACTAATTCTTATTATCATAATGAATAGTGTTGGGGTAGTGTGCTTAGTGGTGCTTATCACTAATGACAATTTGAATCTGTTTAGAACTTTACAAATCATCCCAACGCCTCGACTACTAACTAATTGACATTAAGCACCTATACGAATATATGTACGGATATTATAGTAGGTATAAGTAACAATGTACGTATTTGTAGTTCGTACATTTCAACGAATTCATTTACATAAACTCGTTTGTTGTTGTTAGAGCATTGTTACTTGTCGTTATTTTAAAACAAGAAAGATGATCTAGTCTGCAATGCAACTTAATATGGCGAATATTCCATTACCTACAGTTACTAATTGGTTGGATTAAGTAACGTTTAAGGTAGGTTGGAAGAATTATGCGATCGTTGTAGACAAGAACAATATACAGGCTGTTCCACAAATACGGTACAATCGTTGAGAGCGACAGCCTGTATACCAAGCACTGTCACTAGCACTCTAGCAGTGGGTCAATTCACTAATTTTTGACCGATTATCATAGAAATCTATAATTTTTTTTAGATAATAATTTCTAACAAATTTCTTTACTGAATTGTCAAAAATGGAATCATTTTGCTGGTTTTACTGGAACTTTTGAGCTGAACTATTCAGTTTTCTAGTTTTTTGAATTGCAAGGCAAAACTGTGACTCTTTCATTCTATTTTCGCAATAAAAATGCGGAATTTTGGAAAATTTGCTGCACTGGCTCAATAATTAGAGTTCTTAAAAATTCCGGAATCACTGTCTTTCCCATAAGCACCAATGTCTACCCAAATGAACCGATAATCAGCATCACATAATGCCAACAGCACCAACGAAAACAAATTTTTGTAATACAAAGATCCAGAATATTTTGGGTTTACCAATCGAATATGTTTCCCGTCAAGAGCACCGATACAATGCGGAAAGTGTGCTCAAACCCTTGAGATATGCCAATCGATTTTTCTGTATTTGGTACTGGCATTACAATATTTTTAAGTTTCCTCCAAATGACTTCAGATACCTCATTAATTATACCACAGACAGACGATTTTCCAATTTTATATGCATAGATATCTAAAATAGCAAGTGCGTATTACACATTTTCATCTTTTTTAAACGTCTATGTTTTACAGGTCCTGTTCTGCACACAAAATGGAAAAGCCTACGAAACGGTTTTTTAAGAGCCTCAAAAAAAGCAAAATCAAGCTCCAAAGCTTCCAAGAACACTTATATCTATTGCAATAGACTCCAGTTCTTAAGAGGTATTGATCCCAAAAAAGTGACACATACAAATTTCAATAACGAGAGCAACTTTGATGATTCAACTATCTTGCAAGAGTAAGAAAATGAGAATGTGATTAAGAACGGTAATGGCAATGAAAATGCGAATGGCAAAGAAAATAATTATCCAGTACCACCGGTTTCTCTGCCTCCCAAAGGAAGATAAAGAACTGTCACTTTAGTTTTATTATGATAGCCCAGAATGCTGGAATATTTCTAAGGATAAAGCAAAAGTTCTCTATAAAATTTTGGAATTTAACATTAATAGTTTTTCAAAATTTTGGACTAGAAGTGCTAAATTTTCCAAAAATTCCATTAGAATCAACAAATCTTTGTACAAGGCGACGTTTTTTATAAGAAAATCTTGAAATTTTAGAACAAGAGCGTGATAGTCTCTACTATAAATTTTGGCGAGCAATCAGAAAAACATTCTAAGGATTTATAGGAGATCTCTGGAGATCATTTTATCAAAATTGCACCTTGTAGTTTATTAACAAATTAGTGGAAATATCGCAATCTATTCCAACCGAAAATTTGCAGAAAATGATAAAGTACGGTCATTTTTCTTCATTTTTCACCCTAAATGCTGGAAAACGGAAACATTTCGTTTCCAAGATTGATCATGAGCTGTTTTCAAACCAAAAGGTGAACATTATGTACGATTTAAGCCCTTGATATTTGATACAATAACAACAAGTAAAGTGAAAATAGAACTAAAATTAATATTAATCAAAGTCTAGAAGGTTCAAAATTTCTATTATTTTCTGAATTTTCTTGCAATAATTTCAACAATTTGTTCTCTCCTCTATTACAATTAATATGTAAATTTTCAGCAGGTACATAGGTGTAATTGTCAAATTAAAGCGGCTTTTACCAACTACTCCAGTGAGCTACAAAGTTCAAATTTAGCTATAATGATCTCCAGAAACCCTCCTATAAACTCTTCGAATATTTTCCGAATTGCTCGCCACATAATGGCAGTTTTCATAGTAATTTATAGTGTAAGATTATAATCACCATACCAAGTATGTTGGTATAATAAATACACGAATTTGATTAGAATTTATGCGCGGTTACACCTGCGCAATTTGTCTCAACACTATTTCCAATCTTAAATCTACTGGAAATTCAATCGAATTCCCTAAAAGAATTTCCAATTAATTTGTGTGCGTTTCGAATGATAAAATCTACAATTTTCTCTCTGTTCGTTGTTTTTTTTCCGTGTATTTCAAGTGATTGTTAACGCACGGTTCTCTCCCTTAAATTATCAACAGCAACACAATTAATCCCTGTCAAGGCGGACACTGTTGTCCTAACATTGTATTCCATTTGTTTACTGTTCTAACAAACGGAAATGGAATCTTGTTGGTTTGTTCTTGATTTATACAGATTCACATACAATTGTCATTTAACTGGAACGGTGGAGCTTTTTAATACTAAATTTACGAACTTTATCACGATCGATATTTTTGATAAAATCGGATGCAATCTTACATGCGATACATGCCCCTACTCCTGCGCAGTAGTATTGCGTTATCGTTATTTTTATACAATTAGAAAATGTTTGTTGTTGCACACAATGCTGCAATAACATTGTTTTGATAAGATTTCGCATTGTTATCACAAAACAAACCACCGAGTATGATCTATTGTGAAGAATACGATATGATGAATCTCTTAAACTGGAATAATTTCATCTTATTGTATGCAATCCAAACGCTTGAATTGAATTCATCATTATCGTGCTGAGTTACTGATACAGAACGAATGGATGAAAGCAAGATAGATAGATGAAAAGTGTGATTTATTACGTGAAGATCTTCAAACGAACAAAATCCATCCACCAAGTCAGATCTTGGAGTGTTTATTTCTGTTTATTGTAACGGAAATGAAATTGCAAACTTTATTAATTAATTTAATGGTATTACTTGTTTGTTTTCTTGTTTTGTTCGTTTGCAAAAAATTATTCAATGTCTTCATCTATTGGTCATTAATTATAAGACTGATTTACTCATTAAATGATTGATGAATACCAAACGATTCTTTAGAAAAATCCTTATAACAATACGAACATAGCTTTAATATCGATAGTTTTCACCGACAATTTATCGTTAAAGTTTCAATGGTTGGACAAAGCCCAAAACTGCAAAATTACTACCCGATATTTATCTTCTCGGCCATTAAGCTAGCCATACACTTGTCTTACATCCATTACACAAGTGGGTGAAGCTTTAGAAGATATTGTGATTTTAGAAAAGTTACAAAGTTCCACAAGATTTAAGAGTTCCGTTTCTGGCTTTGTTCCACTTGAACGGTCCTAGCTCTTAGTATTTGAAGAGCGATTTCAAAAATCTTCTAAGGGCACATAAGGGAACCTTGATCATTTTACCAGAATTTAGACACCATAGCTTGCTATCTTTGGAACAAGCAATGACTCAAAACTCCCATATATTTTCTTCCACTTTTCTCCATTGCATTGTGGAATAAATACCAAATATTTCTGAATAGAGTGGAGAAAAACGGGAAACTTTGCATTCTTGTGTCATTTTGAATCACTTATTTGCGTAACTCGTTTTGAAAACCGCGCCATCGCCAGAAACGTCAGTTTTGACCAACTTCAGTGAGCTACCTGGCCTAAATTTGTTTGATATCTCAAAGGGTAAAGTGGCATTAGAAGTAATTTTTTAGGGGCGTCCGAGTACGTTTTTTTATTTCGAAGAATTCCAATCATTGTCAGTTACAGGAAAAATCTTGGAGCAGGTGTTTTTCTCCATATTTTCCCCTATAACTTGGCAAATTTTATAAATTTTTGAAAGATTCTCCAAAAATTCATATTAAATTCAAAGAGATTTTCAAATCTATAAGCAATCTTCAAATAGGGAAAATTAACAAAAACTGGAGGGCATTGCAACTTTTTCTTCGATCTAGTATCTGGAAAAGTGCCAACTTTCAATAATCGATATCTCCCTTGTTTGATGAGATAGTGCAATGAGTATAGTATCATTAGAAAGAACATTTAAAGGAGCTTCTAAGAGCGGTTTTGTTCCGGAAAATTCCGATTTAGTTCTGAATTATAAAAGACAATCCTGAAGAATACGTTTTGTGGTGTTTTTCCATATTTTCCCCATTATTTAGCCAAAATTCTCAATTCTCCAACAATTTTCTCACAGTATTTAGCAAATTGAAAGTAAATCTGTTAGAAATGTTGTAGTAGGCTTGTAAGTTTTCCGGAAAATTGACGAAAAGTTGATGATTTCTTTCCAAGTTGTCTTGTACTTATTAATTCATTATTTTCGTTTCTGTGTCCACTTCTGTAACATCTCTAATTGTTTTACAGATAAGTTGAATGAGACAAATTCCATTACGATTTCTATCCATAATTCGTTTAATCGACGCAAATATTTTAATTATAAAGCCCTCGACAGGCTTTATAGTCGACTACCTGTGATTGACATTCAATTAGCTATTCGTTGAAAATTTCCAATTAATTCCCAATTGTCATCATAGCTTCATGTAGGTGTTGTCGGTCTTATTATAAAGCAAAGTACAAAAAAAATATTGTATTGTTAATTAGAGAAGTTTGTACGACATAAACGAACTTTCCGCATGAAGAATTGATTGATATAAAGTAGACGTTCCAAATCAAATATATTACAACTTTCATTCTGATGCTTATCACTATCATCTATCAAGTTTTCCCTAACAAGAAACGAAATAATTACGAAACAAAAAGACAACATCAATCATCCGATATTCGTTTATGTTGCGCTATAATAAGGTGGAATAGGACCGTGGAAATTGTACCAGATGAAATATGCTCTCGATTAGTGTATCAAATAATAAATATTTGAATAGATAGGCTAGACAGAAGAGGGAATTTGTTAATATCAACGATTACTCACCAGGTGTTATAATAATTAAACAACTAGTTGGCTAACTGTAATGTTAAACCGAAGCCATTGCTGAACAAATCGCGATCTTAATTCATAAAAATTTACTAGAGTTTGTGGTTTAGTTTGCAAATAAACTAATAATGCAATATTTGGTTGCTTTATAGAGGGAAAACGGCAAACATAAGTCAAGTATTTTACGATAGAAATGCGCTTATACCCCACTATATTATTTAACATTGATAATCCGCAGCCTCCATACTGACTACACCTTTTACCGATAGTTTCAACTTTACGGATTTTTATGCGAAATTTATACGGTAGTAAAATTCAATATAAAAGCCACACTACTAATGCCTACCTATGTCGTATAAGTTCTCGAACGGGGAGCAGGAAAAACAGCAACAACAAAGTTTCTGGACGTGCCACTATCAAGATATCCAGACCCTCCAGGAAAAAGGCGAGAAACAAATTTTATTGACAAACCTGGTCAGAATTTGGATGAGGATTGCCGAGGAAATTATACAGAAATGACCGAAATTTTGTATTTTGCGGATGCACAATTTATAGAATCGTTTTTGATCGGGTATAACGACAGAGGTGTGCGGCCCTGTTAGAAAATTCGTTCTATATTTAGACGATTTTTTTGAAAAATTTAACTCAACCAAAATTTAAAATTTTATTTTGTTTTAATACTCCAGTTGGTCATGATATAAATTTGGAATAAAGCAGTACTGTTAATGGAAAATTACAATATTTTGATACGTTTTGTTCAATTTTGAAATTATTCATTAATTCATGGAGTTATAGTCAAAATTTCAAAAAAGTAGCTCGATTTTAACAAGAAATATTGGTGAGTTTTCACTTGCTTCATTGTAATACAAAATTTTGAAACAATTGGGCACTTTTAATCCAAAACTTGATTTCAGTGAAAATTTTTATTTCAGAAATATCCCAGTTCTCTAAAATTTCAAAAAAAACTGGCGCTACTAAAACTAAATTGCAAAATTTTGACAAGTTTTGCTTAATTTTCGAAATATTTCACTAGCTTATGGGGTTAGTGGGTTAGTATAATCTAAATTTAAAAAAATTACAGTGCTAGCCCAAAATTTGAAAAATTTTAATCAAAATTTGATTCTAATGTAAGGTTTTAAACAATTCTGTAATTTTAGTGCGGAAAATTTAAGGATTTTTATGATTCAAGGTGGAAAATTTGCCAAATAATTTGTATTTTTGGTGAATTAACAGAATTCAAACTCAAAACAACAAGGCTTGATTGGAAGACTGAAGAGTTCAACTCAAAAATTCCAGTAAAATTTACAAAAAGTTTTACATTTTTCAACAATTCAGTAGTGAAGTAAACAAGTTTTCAGATAGACAATTCATTTGCAAAAATTCGTTAGTAGCATTTTTAGGTCCCAAAATCGATTAAAATTTTGTAAATTGACCCATTTTTCACGCATTTTACTGGTTATAAAAAATAATTGAGTGTTGAAACATTTTGTGAATTGCCTAGTGACGACCCTGGAGAAGATCAAAAATTCAGTTTTCCATATAGATCAACAAGAACCGAATCCGTTGGGAGATTGGTCTTCTATACATAGATATAACAACAATATACAAAGGCATATATGCAATTTTCTTATAGAAAATAGACTTTCCTTTGGCCATATAAAAGAGAACTAAATGAGAAACAAGAAACTTTTAAATAAGAAAGTTACCGGGAGGTGAATTGTACACAGAATGTTGAAATTACATTTGTAACCAACAACAAAACAGTGTCTTCATCTTGATCCTTAAATAAATTTTTTAGTAGATTAACCAGTTTTTATCGGCGGCCGTTGTATTCATGTTTGTACCAACAGCATTAAAAATTTATATCAACTGCTAACAGTCGACAAGTGTATACAAATAATCCTGAGCTACTCTATAAATCTTGTAGATGTTACCGTAACGGTGAAGAATAATGTGAATTCATTAGAACGGGAATATAATGCAAGTTCTCTAGTATAAATTTCATGATACTGATGTTGTAGTGAGTGTAATACAATAATAATCTCTATATTGTTAAGCCATGAGATATATACAGTCATTTCAACGGAGTCTATTTAAAAAAAAAATGCGAACGTCGAGAAAGATGGTGCTTATTGTCTCGATTTATAAGAGAAGTTTTTGTTGGAAGGAACTTTCAATGGAACACCGAGCCCAGGGACGCTACTATTTGGTGTTGGAATCCAATATTTGTTGCGCAAAAACTCCGATAGATAAGCTGAATATTGGAGTAATTTAAAATATTCCTTTTTCTATCGAATTGCTCCGCTTCTAGGCCGAATTTCTGTAAAATTTGATAGCTGATTCTGCTTCTGTTTGCGAGAACTACGATTGGATGAGTCATGATGAATTAGAAGCAGCATTTTAACGAACGTTCAGTTGTTTTTGCTTGGAAAACTTCAATTAAACTTTGAGTTACAAGGCGAAATCTTGAAGCATGTGCTTATCGATTTTCTGATGCTTTTCTAGCAGCATAGCAAATTGAAAGAGTTTTTCAGATCTCCAAGAAATTCTCCAATAACTTTATTTTTCTGGCAAATTGACCGAAACTTGAGGGCCTATATCAGGCCACTTTTTAACAAACGATTTCTTCCTTGTTTGATGATATATTGTAATGAATATAGCAGCATTAGAAAATGTATTTTAAGGAGTACCTATGGACGCTTTTATTCCAGAAAATGCCCTTTCAATTGTGAGTTATATTTTCTTCGATAATTTAGCCAATATTCTCAATTCTCCAATAATTTTCTTTTGTATTTGTTAATTTCCGCGTCCGTTTCCGTTTCTGTTATGGCCCTTGTGTAATTTAAGATAAAAGAGAAGTTTACTGAAAGGCGGAATTCTCTTGAGCGACGACGAAGAATTAAAAAGCAGATTTAAATTAATCCCTGAAATCGCTCGAGTTTCCGTACGTCTTCAGCCGAAATTCTGCTCTGTTTCACAAGTATAGAAACAGTATTTGCAAAGTTTCTCATCGTTGAAACATATTTTTTACATATCAATTCACAAGATGGATTTTATTCAATTAAATGTCTCGAATGTTTGCCAGTTTCTTTTGCTTCGGCTCTTGTTCATCTTGTTGTGAATATTTGTTTGAAACGTATAGAATTCACAACTGTTTACATCTGTCAGAGGGCATCATAACTTACGTAATATTGAATTTTAAATTCAACACAACGCGAAATGTTTGCGAAAGGAAAATCGACGATTTTCGGCAACATCCCGAAATGAACAATTCGAATTTTAAACGGTTAAGCAAACTTATAAAAGCTTGAATTTTAATTGTGGATTAGTGTTTCAATTTTAGCATAATTGCAAAAATCTAATTTTGAACAAGTTTTAATTTTTGTGATGAAGATTGGAAATGCTTTCAGCACTGTAATCGAATTTGGACAACAATCGAAAAGGACACGATGTCTTCTCTTGTTATATACATTTTCAGTTAGACTGTCACTAATTGAAATTCCCAACAAGAATACCTTCATTAATTCAACAATTATTCAGTCTGTAAAAGGTGGGTTTTGTTGTTTTCTTTCCCTATCTTTACCCACATCTATTCTCTAACATGTAGTGAAAAACGAGACAACGCAGAATAACAAAACTCTAAATTAATTGTTGCACTTTTTACATCAGCTCCAACGTTGTATTGTTAACATTAATAAAATTTAAATGATATAAAAATACGGGAGTAAAAGTGGCCGAATTTAATGCGGAGAGGCGGAATTTAAAGATTGAAAACACGGCATTTATGCCATGATGGTCTTATGTAATCTTCATGCTAATTTTGCGATGAAATTACATCATTATTAAATTACAGGGTGGAAAAAAACCCAATTTTATGCTTGATTATCTTGTGAAATTTTCGATTTGATTTCGTTAGAAAATCATCTTGCAAATTTCTCGTTCGTTAAACTGTCGATGACAATATCAACTTTGATAACAACAGATCAATATCAACATGTATGAAACGATATTCGTGTAGAAGTAGCAAAGACTGGTTTATATTGTTGAAGTTTTCCACAAATAATACGGTTGTACAAGAGACGGGAATGTAAGTTTAAAAGCAATTTTACAGCCGCAATGATTGTTACACATTTTAGAAAATTTCCATATGCCTTTGACTTTACGTAAAGTGTTCTACATTGCCTCCCCAATGGAATTGTCTAAAATTCTAAAACAATCGTCCTAAAATGCTTAATAAACATCAAGAATGTAGTGTTTGCTCGTTGTGCCAAATTGACTGCAAGGGAGAAACATGAAAACATTTGTCACAAGATTTAGAAACTTGCGTCGCTTTCCTCCAAATATTAAGGGCGAGAAAATAGCGAAATTCTGTATTAAACGGATAAGCAAGAGAGGAAGCTGGGCGAACACCCTCGTTGACACAGACAGGAAGAAAATTTGTAGGGGCTGAAGGGTTATTTATACGATTTTTGAGTTTCGCTCAAGGGCCGGACTAGAATTCCGTAAAAAAATCAATAGACGATTTCTTGTTAATTTTTCGCTCAAAATTCAAGTTCTGGTGCTTGTAGAAAGGGCATTTCAAGCTGCATAAGAGGGATTTTGAGTTTTGGAAAATTTTGAACTATACATGAAAATTTCCCCCCTGTCTATACCAATTTGTTCGCAGTAAATATAACCGAAGGGTCTGGAAAATTAAGAAAAATTGCAAGGGAATAGAATGTCTCATTTTTTGAAAGTCTATACATAGAAAATTCACGTGATAGAGGCCAAATATCAAATTTTGGAAAATTTGGGGACATTCGTTAGATATTTAAATCTAACCAACTAAACCTAAATACCAGGTTTTCCCAATTTGTAGACGCTTTTATGGACTTTAAGGCTATGTTGTGAAAAATTTAGTTATTTTCATAGGAAAATCTCGTGAAAACAGTCTTTTTGTGTATCACACCTAGTATTTTAGCACCGATTTGAAAAATATTTCCACCAGAAAATTGATCAGGTCAGGTCAATCTTGCAGTTCACACAGAATGACCCAAAGAAGCTTCCAACATTGATTTTTTCTGACAATTATGTTCAGTCGGTTTCAAAAACAGCTTTTTTGACCATAAGCTACGAAGTTCAATTTTGGCAAAATAGCCTCCGAGGACCCTCCTATTAATTTTTAAAATAATAGGCGATTTGTTAAGAACTAAAATGGAACGTGTTGTACTGATTTCCCGTATATTGACGGCATTAATTCAAAGGCCTATTGTTGTGTAACTTTGATGTTTACAATAATGACAATGATAATGGGCAGAGATCGACAATTAACTATAACATTAGCCCAAGTTAAACTAATTTAAAGTTTGTTCGAGTTGCCGGGCGTATTAAAGAATTTTCCATAGACGTGCCTGACAAAACAACTTTGTATGTGGTAATTTCGCCTTGGTGAAAACTCATAACTTTTTTCCCTCAACTGTTAGCCGGTTATAATAGAATATAAAGAACGATAAAGTGGGAGAGAATATAAAACCACATCCGGCTCTGAAAGTATCTCTACAACAATGAGCAAGGATAAGACGATTATTGTTCTAATGGCAGGACAGATGAGGCTTATGTTCGGTAGAATGTTTGTGTCCGTACGTCTGTGGATAATGCTAACCCAGATTGGCCATAAGGGTCCAAACTTTCCTCTAATTAGTGCCAGTAACTCGGCAAATAACACAACACAACTCCGATAACAACAACAACGCAAATCAAACAGAGATAAAGTAAGGAATCATAAATCCAGGAATGATGTAGCGTTATCCGAATAATCGTCGACAAAGCAGCGATGGTAAATCGTAGAAAATTACATTTTAATATTTATTGAAAACACCGTCATCTGTCAGTTGAATAAAATATCAACTCAACAATGGATGGAATCATCGAAGTGGATTGATGTTCGCTTTGTCACCTTTCAAATATCTCCAACGTATAAAATATGATTGAGTAAATAGAGGAGTAAAAAACGAATTCGATAAATACCGTTCGTTCTTTATCCGACTTACTTGTAAGCCCTTTAACGACAATAAAACTATACAACCGGTGTCTATCCAACCTATGTCTAGTTCTCCTGGCGCCGTCAATTAGATTTAATCATGAATCCTGTAATTAACTTAATGGAATGACAGGAACAGGCTTGAGAAAATAGAAATTTCCCAACTTCACCTACGTACAACAACAACAAGCGAATTTATGCGTTGAACTAGTGTGCACTTAATTAACGCTGCTCAATTCAAATTAGAGTATGCAATTTTAGAAGCTCCTTGTTCGGTGCGATTTTTACATGAAAACTCCACTGCTAGATTCAATCCAATTTCTAAATGAATTGGATATTAAACTAACAGTGGAGAAGGCTAGAGATAAAATTGATTGGAATGGAGCTCTCGGTTACACTGCTCAATAGGAGCCGATTTGGACGATGGAATTATATTAAGGGCAATGCGAATCTACCAGCCCGATTTTCCATAATCAATCAATAAATTTGATATGAACACGAATATTTTGATAAATAATATTCATCAACTGTTACTATATTGTATTTGGATATGATATAAATTTGCGAAAATGTTTCCCAACAGTTTTGTATAGGTTTTACTAGTAAATCCATCCATTAATGTTGATCTACATAATGAATTTGTAGCTGTATTCAAGAGATTAGTTTGGGTTCAATTAATTTGAAATGTATGCGGGCTGGATTAGTATTTGTTTACTACTAGTTTTCTATTGAAGGAAAATTGGGAAAATTCCGAGTATTTTCCGCAATAATCGCCGGTTATTAAGCAATTTTCAAACAACTAGTAAGATCTTTATCGTTACTTTATAGATAGCATCCGATTAAGAGAAGTTTATGCAGGACACGCAAAAAACCCATCATACTTGTCTCTATATTGTTGTATGATTTAAATGCGTGCCTTCAGTTTTTATTCTAAAATTTTACTCTATAACAATTTTTCTATATTGTTCGATCTTCGATTCCAATTTTTACGGCAACAAAACGAAGCAATAGAAGACGATAAAATTCAATTTCAAGCTAGAATTGATGTACAAAGCAATTTTTCCCGTAATATTTATAAACGAACGAAATATACAATTCATTAGCTTTCGAACTGTCGTTCTCAATATTTTACACAATTTCCTGTTTATTCGGCTGTATTACTGTTTATTTGTTAATTTAACTGAAAAATACACGCAATGAAAACTGCATCTAGCGTCAATATTCGTCTGAATTATTGATAAAAACAGGAACGAAATTGTCCTGGTTTTTCCTAAATGTGCTCCCGAGACCACCCTAAAATATCGCCGGCCAACTGATATGAAACTGTAAGACGTCGATATGGGGATTTTGGGGGGAAATCGTCGAAAAACTCCGGAATCTTATTATAACAAAACAACAAGATAACATACGTTTTAGTAGCCCTGAATTCTGTACGAATGACCGTTGGGGATGGCGGTATTTGGAGAATTTACCGGTTAGAGAGAAGTATTTTTCTAATAAATTTCACAAACATATCGTATGTAAAATTCGATACACGATTACGAAATTCTATACTTCAAACTCGACGAGCACGTACTTGGCTTATTAACAACTTTCCGAACTCGTTCAAATCATACAGAACGTTTCCTGGAGATAAAACAAGAAGTTTTCGAATCGTCTATTTCTTATTGTCAATCGTAAATTCTAATAGTTGTTTTGTTCATACCGAATCTAAAACGCAATTTTTTACTTACCTGAATGTTTCCGCTTAGAAGCGCATCAAACCGGAACACCTTGTATTTTCCGCATTCTCTTCCATTTAATCTAATTTTCAACAGTATTATCACCATCTCCAATCAAGCTGATTACAAACAAACAATACTGGAAAATATTGGGCATTACTAATTTTAAAACAAATATAAGTTTATTTGAAAAAACCAAATTTACACTAAACTATAGTAATAACGCCATCTATCGGCTTCAATTCTAGTTATATCGCAGTTTTCTGGTAGTCTTCCGCACAGTTTTCGTTTCAACGGCATTGATATTCTCTTTTTTATTCGAACGTAAACGTTCAGTTAATAATTTCGTACGATTATCTAGATTCGCTTTAGCTTTCCCTTTTAAATTCGGCGTATACGCCTCGGGACTCATCGATATTAAATTACTATCGTTAGTTACAATCGATGATTGATTTGGTTTATCAGTTTTCGTACAATTTTGTTTCTTAACAGCCGAACGTGTGTTATATTTGCTGTTATTCTTCGGTGCTGGTGTTTCTTCACGGAATAACTCATCATAAATCCCTTTTTTTAACGTTTCATTACGGTTATTATCATTATTATCATCGTCACTATCCAAATCGAATTGTATTGTTCTTATTGCTTTGTTCGGTAATGGTAGCGGTGAAATAGCCGGTGTAAATTTAATCGAACCCAATTTAACCGGATTTTGTCGGGATTCTGGCGTTTTCGAACCATCATCGCTATTCTCAACGGTTAAAAAATCCACTTTCACACTACTATCATTAACACTCGATGCAATATTAAATTGTTGTGTTAAAATATCCAACATCAAATGATCATCGACGAATTGAAAATTCGATAATTGTACTTGCAAATACTGATTAATTCTTCTAGCTTTATCAATTTCATTAGAACGTAAACATAAATTGCCATATTCCACTAGAATGCAACCGTAAGTTTTTAAATTTAATTCGATTAAATTCGGTATTAGATGTCGGGGTAGTTTTGTGAATCTCCCAGTAAAGTCCTCTTGTTTATTGCGGATGAATTCGAATATTTTCAACGCCCCACAGAAATAATCCACGATTATTTGATTATTTTCGTAAATATTCCACATTAAATCTAGATGAGTTTTCTTCAATAGAAATTCCAAAATTTCAATCGATCCACATTGGAAACAATCACAGTTTTGTTGGTGGTAGAAAAATGACGGTAATTTGAACGTTTCTAGTTGTAAATTGGGCGAATTTGGTGAATTAAATTGTCGAGTTATTGGTGCTGGTACATCTAGCATAATTTCATTGAATTCGATCGTTAATCGATCAATTTCTATAGAAATTTGTTCTAGTTTAGATTTGGTTGGTGTTAATTCGGTTTGTAAACACAAAATATCAGATAATCCAGTTATTTTAACTTTACAATCATCGAATCGTGTTGATGTTAAGTCAGCATAAGCGAGATAATAGAGCAGTAATATCGTCCGATAGGGTAACAATAATCGTTGAGTTAATACGACAATTTCTTTACAATAACAACGTAATTCCCGCGGCATTTGTAGATTATGATACAATAAAGCTATCTGTTCGGCTACCTCGAAAAATACCGACATCTCGTACGAAATATCACCACCTAAAACAATAGAATTAACAATAATTTCAAACTAAAATAACAATTCTTACTTCTACTGGTTGTATTGTAGTATTGAATTGCGTCTTTGTAGATTCGATGTAGATTTGTTAGATTTGAATGTTCGACAATTTCAAATTTACAAGGCGACATTAAAAATTTGTGATGTAACAACGAAATTCGGGTTTTCATCAAAAAATTACCATCGAACCTATCGGAAAATCCACAAATTTTATCGCAATATATCCGATAAGCCTCTTGTATATTAATATTATAATAACACAACGATTTCGATAAATAATACGCGATGATTTCTGTAAGATTTTGATTTGTATCTAAATTATCAACAATACGGTCGGCTTTATTGATGAGTTGTTCGATTTCCGGTTGTTTCGGGTTGATTAATTCGATTAAAAAACCGGTGGATTCCAATATTTGTAAATCATTACGTTTATAATTAGCAATTTTCAATGCGGAATACCACGTGTAGATTGACTGAATTCTATTAGAATGTAGACGATATTCGTGACCGATCTTTCTCAATAAACAATAAACTCTATCGTAATTGATAGAATCGTTAATTTCGATTAAATTTATAATATCTAAAGCTTTATCTAATTGTTTCATTATTTTATAATAACGCTTCAATCTGAGATTCTCATAGGACGGTACAATATCGCACTCTTCATTCGGATCATTCGTTGTTTCACTCTTGAAAATAACAGTCTTATTCATATCGTAAGTGATCTTAAGTACGGCATCTTTCAAATAATATTTCTGATGTAAATAGTACAATTGCGCCAAATTTAATCGATCGTAATCAATTGATTCGTATTTCTTTATAATTTTCGGTATTAATTGCGCTAAATCTTCATGTATATCGATGTCGCAATTACCCCAAATTTTAATAAATAAATCCACTAAATCACCGATATTATCAATTTGATATAATTCCTTGAAAGCAGCCATCATTGGTATTTTACTCTTCCACAAATCTCTATACGTTTTCAACTCTAATCGTAATAATTCCACTTTCTGGTCGTGTGTTAATTGAAAATTACCATCATAATTATCAATGACATGCTTGTATTTTTCCAATATTTTCACCAAAGTTAACTCTTGTATTTTATCGCTATTTAAAACATTTAAAGCGCGACAATTCGCTTTATATTTAACCCAATTCGTTAGTAAAGCGTCACGATGTTGGGGCGTTATTACAATATTGAAAGCCGTTATTGTTAGGGATTTTTCATAATCTTTCTTTTGGTGGTGGTAAATTCTCGCTATTTCTATCAAACTACAAGTACAATAGTTACAGGTGAACATACAAGAATTGTAGCCTTCCAATTCTATGGTATATTGAATGAATTTCTTCATAAATTTTAAACCATTATCGCTATTTTTCTCTACTGATATTTTACCGATATTGTACAATAATTTGCCACAATCGAACCAAGCTTTCTGCCATTTGCTACAATTATGATTCTTTAAAACAACGATAGAATTTAAGATTTCCTTCAAATACGCTAATAATTCTTGGGTAAAATCTAATTTATTTAAAAATAGAACACCCAATTGTAGAATTGTATTCGATACAGTGAAGGCGTCGTAAATTTTCTTAGTAATATTGCAATCTGTACATTTGTATGGAAATTGTGCGATAATCGACGATAGATGGTTTAAAAATTTGTAATATTCTTGATTTTCAATTAATTTCCCATAGTTTTGTGGATTTTTTACACATAATTGTGTCACCACTACAATATTCGATATTAAAACATCACAAACAATTTGTAGATTATTCGAATTGTAGTTTTCGTGTAAAATATTTAGCGATTTGTGGCATGATTGTAATGTTTCATTATTAGAATTGATGAAAAATTTATAAATTGCTAATAATTTTTGTAATAACTCCAATTCTTTTGAGTCGCCGAATTTTTTGAATAATCGAATGAAATATTTGTGAAATTCTAACAATAAATCGCCTTTGTTATGGTTTAATAAATTGTTGAAATTCGTTGAATAAATTCTCAAAATAATCTCAAATCGATTTTGTGTAATTGTTAAATTCGCTAGAATCTCTCTGTACGATTTGTTTAATAATTCCCAATCGACTCCTGGACGTTCCAAATTCAACCAAAATCTATACAAATTTTCCAAATATTGTTTATCATCTAATCTATCGCTCATTTCAATCAACATTATAGACAAATTCAATAAACCATCGATTATTTGTGAACTATTCACAATTTTATTGTACATAATTACCCAGATAGCTTTATAAAGTTCTTGGTGTTTATCGATTAGTTTTTCGGGAAAAAATGGTGGTATCAATACCCCTTTCAATTCGATTATCTTGTTGAAATTGTCCTAAAATCAAACTTTGAAGCAACTCGAATCAAACAGGTGGATTTTGAAGATTCTCCAACTGTATTATTTTTCGCTTTTTAGATTTCAATTTCTAAATTGTAGAACCTTCAAATCCAACAATTCAACCAACACTTACTCGAACTAAAAGTAATTTTACTACGTAGAAAATCGACCGTAAATAATCCTCAATAGATTGGGTTGATGGATTTTTGATAAATCTACACAAATATAACGCCAATTTACACAAATCATCCTTATCAAGAGTCTCAGGTGTTCTTAAATTACCACAACATACTTTACACAAACAAGCCAGTAATTTGATTGCATTTTCTGTATCGAATTTAATTGAATTTCTTATTATCAATTCGTAAGTTTTTGTTAATTGCCCTCTTAGAACTTCTCTAATTAATATTCTATACTCCATAATTATCGCACATTACAAAATCAAATAATAAACAACAACGTAACAAACACAATAATGGTCTGTAAAAGTTTATAACGAAATAAATAAATAACGATAAGTAACGATTATTGCTACCTTGAACTGACAACATGAAATCAAATAAAATCAATAGGAATTAAGTTTTTTCCTCGTTCGATTGTATTATCGCAAGTTGAAATATTCAAAAGTTGATTTGACACGTGAAAAACGGTTACAATCAGGCCGGCCAACAATATCCAAACAAATTCCACTAGAATTGCCATCTAATTTTAGCCAAAACGCTATGTTGCCATATTTATTGATTTTTCACAAGATTTTTTAAGGAGTATAATTCATCAAAATTATAACATTTATTTCGTTTTTACACAAACTTTGCGACAATTTTAATAAATTTATTGTAATTTTTGACCTATGAAATAACATATTTTAGGATTTAATAGAGATGGAAAATATCAATTAAATAACCCTCGAAATTACAAAAAAAATAAAATAAATCTACGGATTTTTAGCATTTACAGCCGGCAACATAGCTAAATTAAATCATTCTCACCGCAATGGATCTATCTCTTTTTAATATATTACAGTCGCATTTCCTATCTTTGTTGCTATAATTTTGACAGTTTACAATTTCGTTAACCTCAAATTTTTACACTTTTAACATTTAATTTACGAAAAATTCGCAACTGCTAGATGTTAATTTACGAAATAATGGAAAAATTGGGGACTTTCTTCAAAGGAAAATGTATGAAAAAGTACGCTAAAGAAGAAATGAAAATATAAGATTTGAGGTTATGTTTACTTGTCTCCGAAAATAATCTATTTTGAGGAGTTGGCGTTAAAATGAGATTGTTGCATATTGGTACCAGGGGCTGACCATAATTATCGGCCAAAAGTTACTCCAAAACGGGGTTTAAAATCATTCAGCCGTTCAGCTGCTGGGAAATCGTTGAACAATGAAAATAACTTACGACCATCTGAAATTCTGTCAAAAACAATCAGCTATTTATTATTCGAGTAATCTTTAATAACACTGAATATTATTTATTATAGTAGATGATGTACCATTAAGGCACATAAAATTCGAATTTATTGCAGATAGATTACGTGGAATCGGACAAGATATGATTATTCAAAATGTATCGTTAGACGATTCGATAAGTTTAGTCCAACCGAAGCATATAGGGCCTATAAATAGAAAAAAATCAATTACAGAAGTGTTTAAAGGAATTATTAAGCTGCTACGATTATTACGATCAATTATTAAATAAATATTGATATTCCTGAACCTATTAAACAACGAGAAACTAACCGAAGATCGACCACAGTCTTAAGTTTTATATTTAATCTTCAATATCGATAATGAAGAAGCACTCTTGGTTGAAAAATAGCTAAAAATAATTATCAGCTAAGGTGATTAGAGCCATTATTATAGTGGATTAGGCCTATAGGGGATACCACTATAAAAAAACGCACCCAGTGCTTTACCTCGAAGGTGGTGTGGAAAGAAGCACACATTTCACAATTTAATAATTGCAAATTTAAAAAATTCCTCTTTGATTGATTTGAAATCATAAATCAATTTGGAAATTTTAAGTGAAATATTTCTAAAATTAGTGTAAAAATTTAGGATTTTTCAAATTTCGCGCTCTAATACGCCGAACAAAATCTTACATTACGTGAGTGTAGCGAGTATACGATTTTTCAACTTAAAATTCTATTGTGAACGGATCACATTTGAACATATTAGGAGTATATCTATATATTTACCACAAATGTAAAATTATTGGCTGGTAGTTCACCGGTACGTTTACAATTAATTTCCATAGCTGACTTCAAATTTAAAAACACTCTAGTATAATTAGTTGCATACTTATAGGCGGATTTGTTTCAAAATTCCCCTAATCTTGCCAGAATTCCTCTCAATTTTTCCAACAAATTTTCCAATTGAAAATCCTATTATGATTGCAACAATATACCAATTAATGACAATAATATTGCGAATTTCCTCAATAAATTTCAAGGAATACTAATTTTATTAAATTTTCTGACCTAAAATTCCATCGCTCAATTAATTCATATTTCCCTTTTTTCTACCCAGTTTCCGTTACCGATAGCGATCTAATTTCGATAGCCTTTCTCTCTATTCGTTTCGTTTTTTCTCTCCGCTGTTACGAATTGAAACAATAACAAATAAATTGGAATTAAGACGATGCAAACAAGAAAACGAAGTAATTAACACACAACCAACCGCGAAATAGAAAGATTACGGTGTTGATGATAGAAAATCACGAAAAGAGAAAGGTGTTTTTATTATTGCAACCAATCTATTGGAGACATTCACTATTCTGTAACAGCACCAAGAGTGTGTGCTTTACTAATAATAAAATCAAATTCGAATATACTCCATTAATTATTAATTTAATTATTGTTATAATAACATGATTTGTATGGAGAGTGGTATTCAGTAGTGGTGGTGTTTTCGCTGTAATGAACTGGAAGAAAAACGGATTTTGGTCAGCTATCGTCGTCCATCCGTCCGTCCATTCAACATTTCTGTTCGAGTAACTACAGAATCGAATAACTCCAAGTTGACAACAGTTATTGTAACAGACTCGGCTTAAATATGGATTTTTAGTGTTAATAAAATGTGGACATTGAAATTTATTATTCAGTTTCTTTGAAAAATCGTAGTGAAAAGTGTTTGTTTGTAGTTTTCCCAAAGGAGATGATTTTCTAATATCGCACAACAAAGTTCTCTAAGGTATAAATATGATTAGTTGAAATTTAAGTTTTAAAAAATTTGAGAGATAATCGATTTGGCCAAAACCAAGGCATTGAGAACGAAAAGTAGGACGCAAGATTACTGTATTTTTCACATACGTAAAACAAATACACGTACAATAAATAACGTGAATTTATACGAACATGTGACTTTATAAAATTCCTTCTCCGATACAAAATTTCTTGAATCATTCTCTGTATTTCTAAAATTAGCAATAATCGAATATTAGAGAGCGATTGGTTTTTTACCTTGAACGATTCAAAAATGCCCATCCGTATTGGCTTTTGAAAAAGAACAAGTTTGGCGACTCAAGGAAAACTTTAATTGTTAATTAAAGAAGAAATAATGTGATTTTCGGACGCCCCAGGTCGTCAAGGTTCAACGAGTTTTCCTCGACAATCGTGCGATTAAATTACTGACAACAATAAAGGAACTTTGTTGGGGAATTTTAGAATTTTTAATTTAAAACTAGAATCAAATCTGATGTCATAGGTGGCGAACCAAGCCTTGTTAAGCTCCAATGTCTCGAAATCTAGACCACAATTCGACTTAAAAAGGATGTTTTAGAACGGCAATACGAAATTCAAACGTCTCTATTCCTAAAATTCCTCCAGTCAAAAGATGGAGTAGATTTTGCTGACAAGTCAAGGCTCGTACACGCCCAAATATTTCCAAAAAATTGTCGCCAACTGAATTAATTAACAGCCAAGTCGCTTAATTAACACTGGTTGCTTTCCAATCAAAAATACATCGAAACAATAATATAACTGCAACTCTATATTGAAGATAATCACACAATGAGAACAGGATTAGCTAATCGTATTGTCCTAATTGAAACTCTAACGTTAATGAATAATGTTTGAATTCTTTTGATAGGAGATTTTCGGTGGAAAATTTCCCTTCAATAACACATAATCACTTCCTGACAATAAAGCAATAAACCTACTTAAACATCGGCGAGTTAGCGGTGAAGATATCCTTAGGTGTGCTTCAAAATTGCCGTACAAAAGGCCACGAAAATCATCATCAAGACATTTTAATTAATCTCAATCTTATATAATTTCGTGTTATTCACCAGTGAGAGTACCGAGTTTTTTCTTAAATAAATTCTCATTAATTTTCACTTGTAACATCTGTGATTACGTCTAGATAATAATCGTCTTACTTGTTATTATTGTTAATGTAATGGTTTCATTATATTCTTAGTTAAAATGAGTTTAATTGATAATAGAAAATAAGAGTTTGCGTCAATATTACATTTTCTTGTATCGAAATCGCTATTATTCGGGTTAATCAAGAGAGAACGTTAATTACGGTTGAATTTCCATAATTTTCCACGATAAATTCAATGTAGAATGGGCCGGTGAAACTTGTAAATTTTTCAAATTCACGTCCACACGCATAATTAGCCATTTGTGAAATAGGATAATTCTAGCTCCACTAATAGAACAACGGAGTAATTAAATGTTAACTAATGCAGAAAAATTCGGTTATTTTCTTGTTTTTCACACGATGTAGTGTTGAGGAAATTCTTGATACAATTCTCTCAAAAAATACCGTAAATTAACCAGAGATAGCAGCTTTGATTGCTCAATTGTTACGGATGTCTGTTTGTGGTTCCGCAGAGTTTTAAAAGCTCTATTTCTGTGTTTGCGCCTTTTTAAACGGATGTATAACGGAAATTGCTAATATAAAAAAGAACGTCCGGAGTACACATTTTGGGCATATTGCCACAATGGATAAATTAGCGTTAGAAGCAGTTAAAGGTAGAAAATATTGAAGTGTTTTTTAATTTTCTCATAGTTTCCGTTAAAAGAAATTCAACAAACCCTGTTTCCGATTCTGTTATGTTTGCCACTTCTCTAGTAAACTGTCCGGTGAAGAAATTGTATTCATCGAATTTTTTTTTAACGGATTTGAACAAATCAAAGTGTTGCTTACATTCAAATTACCTGTAATTATATGGCAACTATAAAAAGGAATAGAAAGTTGAATGTAAACAATTTCTAAGAAGATTCATCAAGAGAAAAGATCGTTTTGTTTGTTTTATCTATTCCACTGTGATTGTGTAATTTTGAGATGTCTACTAGGTCGTTTTCGAACAAGCGGTTTTTAATGAGCAAATTCAAGAAAACTCCATCTATTTTCAACAAATTAGGATAAACTCTAATTCATTCTGAGCCCCCGGAACCCAGATTTCAATTCGACTTTCTTGGTTTCTGGCGGCTCAAAATTTCGCTCGTATCGTTGTTGTGAAAAAGAATTCTTCATTCACATACACCTTTGGGCTATGGAGATTGTAAAGTTGTATCGGTATCACAGGAATGTTAGGTGATTGACCGCATTCAGTACTCTAAACACATTCGTACACCGATGATAATTCCCGACTCTGTTTTTACTGCTTCCTGCAACAATAACGAAGAATTTTAGGCTCGTCAATTCGATCGACAACTAGCCGTTACAGGAAAAATCTGGGAATTGGTCGATAATCGAAAATCAACAAGCTTTTAGTTACAGTTGCGGTCTAGTTGGAATTTTTCGATCTCGCATGTTTTGTAAATTAAGTTTTGGATTTATAAATTTCTGTATAACTGTTTACCTACTTTTTCTAAATGGTAAATTAAAATTTAATAAAACCTTTCCTCATCTCTCGTTTACTTTATTATTATAAAGGCCAAATTGAGCACGAAATACTTTCATGTTGCACAATTCTAAATAAACGTCTATACTACACGTTAGAAATTTAAGCCATAATTCCTAAAATTGGGGATTAGCGTGACTTCAGTGCTTAAATTTCGCAATAAAGTGAAAATTTGTGATGATTTATGTGCGTTTGTTTGTTGAATCTTGAAATTTCAAGCGAACATTTATAGCTTGTGTGGTATTTATAACGGATCTTGGAAACGAAACAACTCTTCCTCATTTTTATTTGAAATTGATTAAAATGACAACAAATAAAAAAGACTTTAAACATCTATAACAGCGTTTATCTGGGGAAATCTAAGAATCTAGAAACGTCAATTAAATCAAATACACATAAAAGGAAAATCAACAATCACCGGTTTCTTTCTTTCGTTCGGTCGTCTCGATTTTTTCTCCGATTATGTTGAAGAAAATTTCCAGAAAAGCCAACATCTCACGTTTCACATTTTTCCCACTTCTTGCACGATTATATTAAGAAACTTTTCACATATCTATACGCCTCTATTTATCGAAAATGTCAAGGTAAAAGATGTATTTACCTCCAAGCGAATTCTGTGTCCGTTAACTTTAATGATTTTTATTTTTAACAGATGTAATAATTACAAGAACAACAACAGTTCGTTGCCATTACTAAGAAATTCACTAATCGAAGATTATCGAGTTTTTTGTAATCCCCGTTAAGTACTCGAGTTTATCGAGATTTTAATGGAAAACATGCAGATTAACGATTATACAAGTAATAAGAACAGGTCCGGATTGGGCCCCGAAAGTGGGTCGTTTCCCTCAAAAATCTCAACTCTTTTAAATTCATTAAATTAACTATTATTTTTTTAATTTACAGATGAACTGGATATGGTTCTTGGTGTTGTTGTTGAATTCGATTGGGAATTCAGAAGAGAATTTCCGCCCATGTTCGGAAATCAGTCGCGAATTACGCTTCCCTTGTACGTGTTCATTAGGCCCGATCGAAACGATCCTCGATAACAATCCATCGATTAGTGTTAATTGTGATCGTGTTGTTTTCGCCGGTGACGTACCAACATTACCATATGGGGCGCCAATTGTGGCATTCAGACAACGATGGGCCGGCCATCAATCATTACCGACACAAGTAAATCGATTCAATTTCGAATTAATCAATCAATTCTCTATTGTGATTTAGATATTTTCATCGAACGGCCTCCCGTTACGCAGTATCGATCTATCTGGCAATTCTCTACGACGATTAACTGAGCGGTTATTGCAAGGCCTACAATCGACGTTAACCGAATTGAGATTAGCTGATAATCTATTAGGGGATACGTTGAATCCGATATTTTCCACCAACGAATTTCACGGTTTAAACCATTTACAAATATTAGATTTGAGTGGAAATTCGATTAAAGCCATCGAAGAAGGTATTCTGGAAGGTTGTCACAATCTACACGAATTCTATCTGGATCGTAACAGTTTCGTAACGATACCGAGTTCATCGTTAAACGGGCCTAAATCGTTGAAAGTCCTGTCTTTAAACCACAATCGAATCGGTGAGTTTATAATTTTTGTAATTATTTGACGATAATTCGAGTGTTTGTAGGGATTGTGAAAACGGCCGCTTTCCAATCGCAATCCGATCTACAACAGATCGATCTGAGCCACAATTTGATTTCGATTATCGACGGTGGCGCTTTGATCGGATTGAAAAATCTATTAACGTTGAAATTGAATTATAATCGTTTGACGAAATTCAACAGTGATGTGTTCCAAAATGGGGAAACTCTGCAATTTTTGGATTTATCGGAGAATTTCATAGGCGAATTTCCGAGTATCGCTTTGAAGAATGTCAACGATTTGAAATATCTGAACCTATCATCGAATCTAATCCAGGTCGGTATCGATAATGGACCGGAATCGAAACTAATTTAGGTCGAATTCTAGAATTTGAACAACAACGACTTATCGGCTTTAGTGAGACTACAAAATTTGGATCTGAGTCGCAACAATATCGCCAGCATCGTACCCGGCACCTTCCTCGGATTGCGACAATTACGAAAACTCGACATCAGCGTAAACTCATTACGGACGGTAATTTGCAAATAAAACCACAAAAATTCCCGTTAATTTCAAAAATTACAGGTTGAAGACGACGCCTTTGAAGGTCTAGACAATCTAGAAGAACTAAATTTGAAGGATAACAATATTTTATTGATACCGGCCTCAGCGTTGGGTNACCTCAATTAACAACGCTACAATTAGATTACAATCGTATCGCGGCTTTATCTGGCGATATATTCAGTTCTATCGCTGAACGCGTTAGGAAATTGATCCTATCGAAGAATGTTGTACGCGAATTACCCAGTGGAACCTTCCAATATTTCCAACAATTAGAAGAATTGGATCTAACGCGAAATCTGCTAACGGTATTAAATACGGACAGCTTTATCGGATTGGAGGACAGTTTAAAAATTCTAAATTTGGCCCAAAATCGTATCGCTACAATCACTGGCAGTGCCTTATCTCTACCAAAATTAGAAAAATTAGACTTGAACGACAACCATTTATCTGAGCTGACGAAACACACGTTTTCGATGTTGAATAATTTGAAATATTTGAATTTGAGTCGTAACCAACATCTGACAGCGATACCATCGAATCTGATCCAACAATTGACGAATTTGGAAGTGTTCGATTTCAGTTTTATCGAATTGAAAGTATTAACGCCGGATTTTTTTAGTAAATCGCGCAATTTAAAAGAGGTCCATTTGAAGTACAATTCGATCGGTGAATTATCGGAAGGGGTGTTTATGAATTTGCCGAATTTGACGATAATCGATCTGTCGTACAATCACATCAATAATATCAAACCGGCAAGTTTCGTGAATGTGATGAATTTGAAACAATTAAACCTGCAAGGCAATCAATTGAACTCGTTCAAAGGCGAATTCTTCAATACTGGAACAAGTTTGGAGATTTTGGATATTTCGAATAATCAATTGAGTTATTTGTTCCCGTCGTCGTTCCGGATTCATCCGCGTTTGAAACAAATCCGCGCCAATAATAACCGATTCACTTTCTTCCCAGCCGAATTAATCGCCAATTTACAATTCCTAGAGCTGATCAATCTATCGAACAACAGTTTGAAAACGATCGAAGAGATGGATTTCGCCCGTCTTCCCCGATTGCGCCAATTGTTGATCGGACGCAATCAAATCGAAATCGTCGACGAGATGGCCTTCCACAACTCCACACAACTACAAATCATCGATTTGAGTTTCAACAGATTGGACCGTTTGAATGAACGCACCTTTGACGGTTTATTGCGTTTGGAATTGTTGGATTTAGCGGGCAATCAATTGAACGATTTACCCGAAACAGTATTCGAACGGGCCCGTCTACAAATGTTGGAGAACATCAATTTGGCTGGGAATTCGTTCGAATCGGCCCCGTTGAAGTCGCTCCAACGCCAATATTTCTTCATATCCAAAGTGGATTTGAGTTACAATAAAATTAGAGAAATACCGGCTGACGACAGTATAATGGTGAATATTAAAAATCTCGATTTGTCGTTCAATCCGTTGGCGCAAGAGACAGTTTTGAATATTTTGGGCGAGCCGAAAACCGTACGCGAATTGAATCTCGCCGGTACCGGTATCCGGGAGTTGAAACAACTCGAAACGCCGTTCTTGAATTATTTGAATCTATCGTTCAATAATATCGAAGTTTTAAACGAGAATATCTTCGAAAGGGCGACACTTTTAGAAACTTTGGATGTTTCGCACAATAAAATCGCCGACTCTAGTAGTTTTCCGAAAATTTGGAGTTATCTGAAGAATCTCCAATCGTTGAATCTGTCATCGAATCCGATCGATATGATAACGCAGAATACTTTCAACGGTTTAGACACGCTAAAATCTCTAAGTTTACATTCGTTAAATAATTGCGAACGCATCGAAAAGACCGCGTTTAAATCCGTTCCAAATTTGGCGTATTTGGACATTTACAACTACCCCAAATTGGGTTATTTAGACGTTCAGGGGTTACTACAGAATCTACCCTCGTTAGAATTCGTTAATATCGAAACGAAAGACGCAGCGATCGGTAGTGATCAGCTCCAATCAATACTTCATCCCCGTTTGAAACTGTTGGGCCTGTACGGGATTCGATTGAAGAGTATATCATCGGGGACATTATCCGGAATAAAAGGTGATAATGTTGTGATAAAATTGATGAATACGTCGTTGGCATCACTACCGCCGGCTCTATTCTTCTCGGTGCCGAAATCATCAAAAGTCCAACTCGACCTGAGCGGCAGCCAATTGACAACTTTAAGTCCGCAAATCTTGGTAACAATCGACGATCGTCGTGGCGATTTAAGGATAATCGGCTTGGAAACGAATCCGATTATTTGCGATTGTAACGCACGTGCGTTACGCCGTTGGTTACCATCACACATGACAACGATCCGGTGTACAAGTCCGCAATATTTAATCGGACGATTACTCGTGGAAATCGGCGATGACGAGCTGTCCTGCGATCCGAGAAGATTCACAACGGCCCAATCGACAACAATACTAACGACCCACAGGCCACCATCGACGAGATTATCGCCGAAAATCACCGAACCGGATATAATCTGGTCGATTCCGGTGACGGAAAAACCGAAAACTAAACCCCCAACGACCGGACAATCACTCTACAATGACGACACTTTAATCATCGGTATTGTTGGGGGCGTTGTTGCGTTTATTGCAGTTTTAATCATTATCATTTGTATCATTCGATTACGTATGAATGGCCATCCGGAACAACAGATGATGGCGAATAATGGTATGGTGGGTAATACGAATAGTAGTTGTGCTTGTAGCGTGAAAGGTGTACCAACACCTACGGCGATCTATGCGATTCCGCCACAATCACAATACGGATATTCGGCAACTTTACCGCACAAAATCCAACCGACGGCGGTAAGACCGTCGAATTATTCGACAATGGGGCGGATTCCGTATTACCAAAATACCGGACAACCGTATTTTATTGCCTATTCAACGACAGACACCGAGAAAATCTACCGGTAGCCCAATCTTTGTGTAATTACATTTTTAATAATAAATCTTCTACAATAAGGTGTTTGTTAATTAATTAATTGACAGGAAATTGGGCCCGGTTCCTCCAATTAAAACAATTCTTTTATAATAGATTTATTATTAGATATTGCCACTTAACGGCTTTACTTATAATAATCATAATAATAATAATAATTATAATAATATAATAATCGTAATAATAATCATATGTAAACAGTTTGTATCTGATCAACTGATTATCAAATTACAGATTTTCTCTTGAAAAAAAATCAAAAATATTCTGAGAGGTCTTGAGGATTGTTTCTTGTAATGTTATGCAATTTTTTCTTAAACAAAACAAAATTATTTACATCTCCAAATAAGAAAATAATAAAAACCGATATAACCATCTGATTAAATACAAACCACATGTCTAACAATTAGTCCATCACTGAAGAAAATTTGGCGTTAGTGACAAAAAACTTTGCTTCAATTTACAGTTAAATTTGTAGTGTCCTTTCGTTTTCAAATAGAAAAAAGCAAAATTTGTCCAAAAATACATAGATATCATCTTAATAGCCAGTCTCTTATCGATATTATTATAACCGAAAAATCCCGTTTTGGTTTTGTTCTCTTGTTAAATTGAATTAAAGTTTTCGATTACCAACAAGATTTGATAGTTTTGTGTTTGTGTACACTGTCTATGTGTTATGCGAAAAATATGGTTTTACAAAAAATGATAAAAATCTGAATTCAAATTCATTTGTCTGTTGATAATCTCGTTAACTATACCACAAAATTAGAACTTGTAACAATTTGTCTTAATCGAATTATTCACATTGTGAATTCAGATTTATCAACCAGA
>JACDRQ010000548.1:0-33959 GCA_013841215.1 Hycleus cichorii
TTTCAAATACCGTTTAGAACATTGAAATCCGTTGGAAAACAAAAAGGAATCCTGTTTTCTTTTTTCTCGGGAAGGCCCTTAATTCTAACCTCAAACTGATTTCAAAACATTGAGTTTTAATTGAACAGGAATAAACTACAAAAGGGACACTCGGGGCTTGGTGAAATTAGGTAAAGTAGTTTCAACTTTTCTCAATCAATCTGTCTGCATTTTATTTCATTCCATAAATTATAGAGGGCGTAATTTTAGATCTTCCAACACACCTTTTTTAATGAAAAACTTGGCATTTCGGAAAATCCACTCGGATTTTCCAAATGATAAAGGGTTACAATTGTGGCAAATCGAATTTAGATTGGAACCAGACAAGTATTATTTCGATATCTTTCGTAGTTTTCGAGATATTTGAGTTCTACGATCTTAAAATCATTAATTTCAAGGGATACTTTGAAATATATCAAAATTGGTATAAGAGGAAGAATTGGGGGATTTCAGTCGAATCATTACAAAAAGACACGTTTATTCAATGATTATATAAAAAATAATAAATGGACTAACCTCTAATTAGTTTAATCTTCGGCGGTTACAGCCTCTGGTATCGTATGAATAATAATTTTCCTCTTTGCATCATAAACGAAATTATTAACTTCGAAAATCCTGCTTTGATAGAACGATTTCAAATCGTTTATGCCCAACTGTTTGGCTTTATCCAACAGATCTTTCTCATCGATTTCGATAATTAAAGCGTGCGATTCGTCTGTACCGCGCAAGAAGGCCAATTGGTCTTGTGATAATTGTCGGAGAATATAAAACAATAATTCACTGTGGTCTTTTTTGAATAGCAGATAACGTTGGAAGATCTGCCGCATTGATTTCATCACACTGAACTTTTGCGTATCGACGAAACTCTCCAACATCATCCGTACGGCCATATTCACATCGTCCTCTTGGACGTATTCGCGTAGATGCATCCGGGCGTGAGCCTCGGCCATACGGAGGATGCTCTCAATATGACGCGCCGTTATCGGTAAACTACCAGTAGCCAGAGATTCCTGTCGTAATTGGCTGTAAATATTCGCCACTTTATCCTGGTCTATATTCTGCAATTTCGGATGGATATTCTCGCGGGCATACACGATATATTTCCGTAGAATCTCCTGTGGTATGGTTATATCATTTTCTGCATTATCAGTGGCTAGAGTGTCGGTTTTCTTGCTAGATGGATGGTGACGGATGTGGGAATTTACAACGAATTTGGCCAAATGTTGGTCTTGTACTGGATCGATTTCATCGCGTACAACGCACAAAATATCGAAACGTGATAGAATCGGATCGGATAGGTTGACGTTTTCGGCGAATGTCATACTGGCGTCGTAACGGCCGCCGATTGGATTGGCGGCTGCTAAAACCGAACAACGTGCTTGGAGACTTGTTACGATACCGGCTTTTGAAATTGAAATCGATTGTTGTTCCATTGCTTCGTGGATTGAGGTTCTATCTTGATCGTTCATCTGAAAAAATCGATTAAATCAATGTGCTGAACTAAAATTATACAGGTTGAGATAATAAAATGGCCTATTAATAGTTCTAATTGATGGACACTTCTGGAATTTGCTCTATTTCGGGAATTCGTTGATATCTTTGAAACTATTGCTAATAGACGATCAAAATTTGTAACATAAATAGTCCAAATTGCATACTTTAGATCAAATTTTATAGAACTCAATTATCTTTCAGGGTTTAGCTGAAATTACCATTTATTTCAGCCACTTTTCAAACCCTAATTTGAAAAGAATACCTTATATTTCTTTACTCGATTGGATATAGAGAAAAATTCTGTATCGAAGTGTATTAATATTCTCTCTATTTCTAATAATTTTTCATTTATTTAAGATTTTCAGATTCAACTAATTTTCCCCTGAAAGACAACACTAAAACATAGTAGGCTTAGCAAAACAACTGTCAATTCAATTGTCACAATTAACATCAATATAATTATATTTATTATTATTATTATTTTAATGAAAATAATAGAAGAAACTAACTAAATCAAAATTAATTGAATTCTTTATTGTTCATGAAAAACTTGCTGAAATTGCTGAAAAAATATGTAAAATTAACCTCAATTGTGACAGTTAATGTCATTTTGCTAAGCCTTGTATGTTTCGTTATATGCGATTTATTAAATCAAAGGCGACTGGATTCTAAGTTATTTCAGATGGAGATGCTGAAAATTCTAAATAACTGAAAAACTATTAGAGATAAGTAGGGAATACTAACACAATTCGATACGAGAGTTTTTGCTCTATCCAAATATAAAAAGAAAATATATATTCCGTTTAAAATAAGAAAGATATTACAGTATTAAAACTTCCTGAAGTTAAACATGAATTTCAGCTAAACATTGAAAGATAATCCAATTTTATAAAATTTAATATAAAGAACAATATTTATACTATTAGAATTCCAAATTTTGATTATTTAAACGCAATAGTTTCGGAATTATGAATTTTTGAAACAAATAGCAAATTTCAGTGAGTCTAAGTTTCTGAAAATCTTTCAATTGTGAATCGTATTATGAAACTACCCTGAAAATTCCATCAATTATAACTTTAATAGGCTATCGCCTTGGTTCACTCTGTATAGTTTTATTGTAATTTATAAGAGAACCCCTATCTGTTATATTTTAGACTTATTTTTAGCAAAATTTGACCTCGTAGCTCATCAAGAATTGCTCGTTTCTAACAATCCTGCAATTTTTCAAAACAATATACGCAAATAATTCAAAATTACTCAAAAATAATTGCAATTTTTGTTCTTATTTTTCCTCGAATAGATGAAACTGATTCGTTTTTTGACCGACTTACAAATGAGCTACGAGACCCAAATTTTGCCAAAATAATCCCCCCATAAATCTTTGGAATATTTTGAAAATTGCTCATCAAATTATGCAATTTACCTTATCGAATTCGTCAATCAAACAGAAGCCTTGATCGGCCAGAACTAACGCTCCAGCTTCCAAAGTCCACTCTCTACTCGCTGCATTTCTACGTACATACGCTGTTAGGCCAACAGCACTAGCCCCTTGTCCAGTTGTAAAAACAGCTCTCGGTGCAATCTTTTCGATAAATTTCAAAAATTGCGACTTAGCCGTACCAGGATCACCGCAAATCAACACATTAATATCACCACGTACTTTATGTTTCTGTCCGGGATTCTTCGATTCACCCCCAAATAACGATAGGGCTAGCGCTCGTTTTATATAATCATAACCGTAAATTGATGGCGCTATCGATGCAAATATCCGATCAGCGATACGGTGGTCTTTACTCATTTTAATAATCGAATTTATATCATCATCGGTTAACGATTGGACGATTTGTTTGCTATCTTTAACTACCAAATGATTGACGAAGATAACGGTGGAGAATACCGGGAAGCCGCTATCAACATTCAAAGAACCGTCGTAATTGTTCGTGTAGATTCCCGTAATATCGACCTCATCGCCAGGTTTACAACGATCGCACAAATCCGATAATAGAATGCAATCTTTCGAACGGGGCACCCGTCCGGCCGGCACATGTCCCGGCGATTCTTGTAGCGTAATCTTCTGATAGTTCCGATATACAGTTTGTTCCATGTTGATCATAAAAGGACCGGTACTTTGGCACTCGGGACAAGCGCCCGGTTTAACTTCAGTATGTTGGGATTGTGTAAACGGGCCTAATACAAAACCGCATTTATTACAATCGAATTTAACGATTGATAATTGCGGTAAAACGCCAGTTGTGGCGGTAACTACACCCAATGTTCGTACTAGTTGATTGACGTGTAATTTTCGAAACGTTCGTAATTCTTCAATTAGTGGTAAATCGGCGATTCGTACGTGGATTTCGTTGGTGACCCGATCGTAGCTTGGATACATCGATAAAACTACATCTTTGGCGACTTCATCGAAGATTTCCAACATTTGAAACGGCGCCTCCGGTAGGAAATAAGCCAAGACGTGTTCTTTGCTTGTTAACGTTGAAAATTCCACGGTGAAACTCGACTAAAATTGAATTATAATCAAACTAAATCGTTGATAAATATTGATTTGAATACTTGATTATTTTCGCACATCCGCCGAATTTTCTCCTTATACAAATACTGTCCTTTATTGTTAACATAAGTCCTTAAAAAATTCTTGAAACGATTCGCAATCTCTGTACGCGGTCCAATCATAACAACCCAATCTTTAATGCTGTAACCTTTCGTATCTTCAAGGTTCTCGATAGATTCGATCATTTCAGCATCTTCAGTTTCCCCGGTGGCTGCTTTTTCAGCCATTCGTCGTTTTCTACGCAAATCGCCGGCATCTTCATCGTCACTACCAGCATAGAATAATTCGCGATCATCGCGCCGATAGATGCCCTCTTCACGATCACGACGGCGTAATTGCTCTTCAACTTGAGCCCGTTCGCCGATCGACATCGATTCGTATTCGTCGTCATCTAATAAACCTTGATCGTAACGGTCCAAATGCGGCAACGGGCGGTAATCACTAAATTTACCAGTAAGACAACTTTAAAATCGTTTTTAAAATTTAAATAAATCATACTTTTCCATATTGTCGCCGAATAATTCCTCGCCGTCGGCCTCATCGTCCAACGGCACCTCGTCGCCGAGCAACGCACCCTCATCTTCGAACGGTTCCTCGATTTCCGGAGCTGGGGATGAGGCGTTAGAACGCGGCGATACAGCCGAATTGCTGTTATTCGACTAGAAACATAACGAATTGAACAAATAATTGTCGCTAATTTTAGAGAATTTACCCGTTGTGACATTTTCAACGATTATATCGTTCAAATTGGTTGGATAATTTGTAAAAAATTATAAAATAAACAGTAACGAACACAAAGAAGTGGACGCAAATTGGCGCCAAAACTAACTTAAACATAACCACAAATTTCACAAAAGACCCCAGATGTCGACACGAATTTCACCAAATATCACTAGAATTTATAGCAGCGTTGTCTTGTTGTCATTTATCCGGCAAATCTACCGATTGTATGTTGCTAAATCATACATTAAGCTGTATCAAATAGTAAAGAGATAAATAAAATAACACTTTATATATCTATAATCGTTCACTGTTTTATAAATGTGTTAAATTTTTCCCAATTATTTCCAAGAACAATGTATAATATTAGCGACATCTAGTAGATAAGCTAAAATCACTTGGCAAATCTGGCAACTCGTTCAAATGTGCAAATAACCTATAAATTTTTGTTTATAACCCAACTTATTTACCGCGAAATTATTGTTTATAATTAAGAATAAAACAATAAATATGAATTTTACAGATTCATATTTCTATCGTTTATCAAACGAGATTCTAATTAAAATACTCGAAAAAGTCAACAGTTATGATTTATTGCAATTTTGTAAAGCTTACAATGCCGATGAATGTCTCAATGTTCCGGCTTTAGTCAGGTGAATTGATTAATTGATTAATTATTAGTTTAATTGATTAATTTTAGGAATATTAACCTGTCGAAATGTTACAAATTGAGAAATTTAATACCGATTGAAAAAATCGACCCTTATTATATTAAAACAATAAATATCAATGGTTTATATTGGTTGGAAGCGGATGATTTGAGGCGTTTTCTCAAACGATTGGACAATTTGGAGAATTTATTTGCCCTGGATACGGCCTTAGAGCTAAAAGAGAAAGATATATTCATGTACTTCGAGTTGAACGTAATTATTTTAATTACTAATAATGAGAAAATTGTAAGCATTGATTTTTAGTTGAAAAAATTGGCAATAACCGTCCGAAGAAGCAAAGTCTACCTAATAATGCCACTATTCACAATAGAGACTGTATTTATAAAATTCTTTAAACGCTTACAAATATCGCCATACGAATTTTTCCCACGTTTGAAAGTATTATGGGTAGATTTGTTAAATTTTATTTATCGATTTAAATATCGATTAATTTCGATTATTTCAGTCTGAAGATGCAGAATCTTGTGGAAATGTTCAATGGAAAGACGCTTCCGTTCAAAAATCGATGTATAAAACCTTCTATTCTGATTTAAGAACAATTCTAGCTTACGAATATGAATTTAGACGGCCCTATCAACGAAACACTGTATGGTTTGGTGAGTTTTTATATTGAATGTACCGCAATTTATCTCGCAGTTGGCCATGCTTTTGTTGTCGTAGCTTCATACCAGTTTTGACGTGTATATCTATTACCATGGCAACGTTACGGAATACAACTGTTTGTTCAGAGAGCGTTGTCATAGTAACGAATTGCCAGAAAGTTGATGTTTGTCAAACAGTCGAACAAAGCTACGACATGACCAACTACCAAATCTAAAATTGATTGTTTTTTTAGATAGAGTCAATATTCCGGGCGCTATTGAGACAACATGGCCGAAGGAGTGGAAGATTTTCAAAAAATTACACCCCTATCCGTTCAGAACTCTTTATGTAAATTGCAAATTAACACGATTAATATCCGATTAACAAATTTTTAATTGTAGACTTTAAAAGATAAGAATATCACCGATATAATGTTAGACGAATTGAATCTAACTAGACGTAGAAAGTGTTCGTTGCGTTATTTTGAAGCTGTTAAAACAATCTTATCAGCATCGAATACGAGATATTTAAAGAAATTGGCAATTAATACGTGTTGTTTGCAATATATTTTATGTTTTATTAGGGACGACGAGAAACAACAACACGATTGTATTCTGCACAGATATAGTCTACAAAATTTGAAATGTTTGGAAGTATTGGAGATTTATAAGTGCCGTTAGTAGATTTTTATCAAATTTTAGATATTTAGTCGTATTCTCTAATTTGACGATTTTTTACCATTACAACGGTTTCTTCAGTTATACATATAGTGGTATTCTAAAGAGTGCGACTGTCGTCATAGTTACGATTCAACAAAAAGTTAGGTCTTTGTTTAATGAGCGTTGTCTTGGTAACGAATCGTCAAAAAATTAGAATACAGCTGATTGATTATTGTCATTGTAGGTTGTACAGAATTATTGCCGGATTTCTTCAACAATTTCCCCATAATTTCCGAATTGGAACACCTCAAATATCTTGTATTGAATTTAAACGAATATCGACTTGAAAATTGTGGATTTCTTGTAGATGTAAATTTGAATTTTTAACCAATTTCTTCGATTTCTCTTTAATTTTCGTTGTAGATTTTGAATAATTGTCGACAATTAGAAGCGTTCAAAATTACATCAACTTGTAGTGATAGCGATGAAGTCTTGAATATCGCCTTAAGTGCGGCTTTAAAGAACGCCAATAATTTAAAAGATTTCAAATATAAGAATTCGACAATTATACCAATTACAAATATTTTAACGAGTTTATGTGGTATTGAAAAACCGCAATTGGAACGTATTAGTTTAATTTGTGATGAAAATGAACAATGGGGAACGTCACAGTTGGAAGTTCTAGAAAATTTCCTAACGAAACATACACAATTGGTTTTTCTTGCGTTTATTTTAGAGAATTGTCCGTCGATAATTCAAAATCAGATCACATCAATATTTGCGAAACATCTAAAACTACACCCAGCTAAATATTTTCTCATAACAAAATCAACAAGCCAGGATTACGATCTGATACCGGATGTTCATTTTCGTGATATGATTACCGATACGAATATTGTCTCGAATCCTGATATTTATCGAGAAGTTGATATTTTCTAATCAGTTTTTGTTGGATAAGAAACAATAAAATTAGTTGATATTTTCTAAGTTTTGTTATCAGTTTTTGTTAAAAAAATAAAGCGTTTGATCAATTTCTAGATATTTTCGAGTGTTGTGTATATTGTGTTGCCTAAATCCAGAAATTTCCTGCAAAGTTGGCCGTGTTTGGTATATGAGACGAATTTAAAAGTGGCAACACCGAGAGGATCGTAGCCGGCAATACAGTTTCCTACAATATCGATATTTATAGCGCTAAATTCAAACTTGTACTGGTTATTTTATTCTATCTATTGATTTGTTTATAATCGATAATTCAATGCATAATTGACGAGACAATCTAAATGTTGGTACGATATTGAAGATTGTGGTTGGATAATTCCGGTTTAGTTTAATCTAGAATAGTTGAAGTTCTTTGTCCTTTAAGGATGTCTGAATGTTTAATTAAGTGAAAAGTGGCTTTCATTGGTCGAAATCAACCAAATGAGTAATTCACTTCAGATTATTTTATATATAGAGACTTGTTCGTACTCAACAATTAATTGTGGTTTTTTAAGCGATAAGATAAACCTAAATTGACTAAATTTTCACGCTAGTATCGATCATTTGATTCGTTACAAATCAATATTGTCGATTATTGAAGAGATCTAATTGTCAATAGATTTAAAGTTCATTCATATTAAGGTCAGGAAATAGAATTTGATCGCAGCGAGGTCACGGGTTCGGACACAACAGGGAAATAATCGGTGAAGTGGAGGTAGGTGCTGGAAATTTGCAAATGAGTAAGACTTTATTAATAATTTTTTTTCTATCAATTATTAATTAACAAATATTCACAACAATTGTGCAATGGAAGGTATTTTGTTGTTATTTACAACCAAATTTGGCATAATTTCCGGTTGTTATCGGGTCTTTTTTTAGTTATAAACAACCGGATTGGACTTTACAATGTTAAAATCGTCATTTCAGAGTAAATTATTAAACAGTCTACCTGATGATCGACCAATTACATCAATACAGGTAGTTTTATTGTATTCGATTAATTGCCAAAGATAGGTGGACATAACCTCAAATTTCAATTTTTAGATCGTTGAACATTTAGAGAAGTGCCCGAAAGGGTTCTATCCAATCAGTCGGACTTACGATCAAGACCAAGACGCCGATTTGAGAGAGAATACGATATTTAAAATATCACCACCGCGATATTTGTGTTTATCGAAAACCGAAGGTATTTCTATTATTTCATAATTGAAATCAAACTCAATTTGGATTTGTAGGTTTGCCGAATTTCGTCGTCAAAGATTTGGCGATATTCACCGATAAATTCAATCCGCCGAAAAGTTACAGCATCCTAAATCGTACCGTTGATACCGCCCAAAAGGCTTGGCGAAAGAAACATTTGTGTTACCATTTAGTCAATAGAAAAGACACGAAACTTGCAATCACCGATATTATCATTTGTAGTCGATTGAAAAAAGCCCCCGAAGGTTTCCAATTCGCCGGGTATACCACTATTGTCATCACAATTATCACCGCTAATATCAATTGTTTTAGTGAATTAAACGGTATAACTGTCTGTTTTAAAATGGGTAACGTTCAAGATGCACAATCGACTCAAGATTCAAATCAACGTAATGTAATGCCGCAACGGCCCCATTTAGCCGGCGGTAATCCAATGTATCCCTCTTTAAACACGGATGAGGATCATGATTATGAGATTCTAAGACCGGATTATCCATCGGGTCCGTTACGGCCGGCTCCGAAACCACCAGCGATACCCCATCAAAATTCGACCAATACTTATGGTAGTGGTGGTGGTGGTTCGTTTAATGTTCTAGATGGGGTGCCGTTTATCGTCAATCCGAAATTTCTACCCTCATCTAACGCTGATAAAGTAATAATTATATCAAGCGCAGCGTAGTTGGCTATATTTTGGTTATGTAGTGTCGTAGATTGATTCATATTCTACAAATTTGAGTGTTCGAAGAAAGCTACGACATTACATCGCAAATTTATGGCCAATACGTGTTCCTTCTATAATTTTTTACTAATTGATTGTTTTAATTTAGTTTCAGCTTCCTGGAATTAAAGCAAAGACTATGCAACAAATTATGAAAGAATACGATTATCCGTTTACAGTAGAACGGCAAACTTAAATATTATGAAGATTTGATTAGAATTTAATCGATGATGTACTGAATTTCTAGGATTGTTTGATATTGAGATTTTCTATATTATTATTATTATTATTATTAATTGATTATTCATCGTTTATAGTTTAAGTAATTTCGTATATTTAGCCATTAATTGTGTCATTTCTATAAACAAAAACAATTGGAAATACCAATTGATTTCACATTTGTATTCATACTTTTTTTGTTCAATGATCAATTATATAATCTGTAAGTTTTTATTATTTAATTATTAATTTAGTGCCAATATTTTATACAATAAATGATTATGTAAATGTGTTCTCTACAAAAACCTAAACTGGCTCAATCGAGTCCACCGTGGTAGGCTAATTTTGTGAACGTAGGTTGGTTTCTTGTTTCGACCGCTAATGTCGATTACTACCACAGTTGTCGAACAGTAAAATCAACGATAATAACAGTAATGAGGTATGAACTAATCTACGACTCTATTTTACTAAGTATAGCAAATTGCGAGATATGACTGTATTCGCTTGATATAATCAAGTGGGACCGCCTGTATAATTAGAATAAATATGGATATTGTCAGCTATTAGGACAAAAATTTGATTTTGTATCAGGAAGGCATGATATTGCACGATGTATTGTTGGTTGCAAATACTTCCACTAAAATTAAAAATTCTCCAATTTTGCTATAATTTCCATAAACAAGAAAGCAAATTGGAGGCATTTTCCAATCGGTTTGGTATTTTTTCGCACCATTGAGAAAATTGGGCAATTTCAAGCAAACACTCTCATACGAATTGAAAATTACAGTAAAAATTCAGAGGAAATTCGTTTTTCAGCTCAAAAATAATTGTCATCTAACGGATTTTTTCAGTTTCTAATTCTGTATGTTTTAATGGCGTTTCGTTATACCACCGAGGTGCCACGATTTTGTTCCGTAGTTGGCTATGCTTTGAGACGTATTATCTTAGCTTTCTTCGGACATTAACATCGACCAAATGTAGTGACATGAACTTAGCTACGACATTTAACATAAATGATTGCGTGGTAAATTACCGTGGTACATCCGCTATAATCAAGTGGGACACCCTGTATAATCATGGAGGACAAATATCGTCACCATTATTAGTAGAAAATTTTGATTTTGTACCAGGAAAACATAAATAATAAAAGATTGATATTTATAAACATTTAATATACGATGTATTACTGGTTGTATATATGAACTAATTAAAAATAATTGTAATTAGCTATTTTTAACGTTTTGGAAAACTAAAACAATCTAAGACTCGCAATTCATAAATAAGTAAAATGCATATTTAACGATTGGAGATAACCTTATCAAGGAAAATATGGAATAAAGGCTAAAATAAATTACACTATAATTATCATAATTATTGCAATAATTCAAGAGCATTATAGAAAGTGAATTAATTCAACAATCGAGATGGGAGCTTCAACAATAATTGAAACAAAATTTCAAGATTCAAGCTAAAATTGAAATTATTGGGGCGTAAAAATGGTGGATGCGCCGGGCCAATCGAACGATACTTTCTAATTTTAGAGGCAATTTATGAAAGGAAAACTGTCTCTACCTTGATTTCTTCGAAATAAATATATAAAGAAGACATTGGATTTATTTTTATCGTAATTCAGGTATTTACAGGCGAAAATACGAGATTATTTCAATAATTCTAATTGCCTACAAATATCATCATTGTTATTGGTCATGGGAATCGATTTGTATAAAATCATTCGATTGAATGGCTTAAAAATCGTAGAAATGTCCTTTGAAAAGGAACTGGCACGTGCGCAACTAAACCGCACGTGTACTGTTTATCAAAATTTCACTTCTATTGATTGTGGAAAAACAAATAATCAACGAAAATTTCGTTTCAGAAAACCTACGAAGAAGAGGCGATAAATTAGCCGAAATTTTCGACCATAAAGGGAGTTAATTTTGAATTGTTGCGGCTATTTTTAGTCGCTAATCTTAATTACCGTTGGGAAATTCTAGTATATGAGATGTAAATTATTTCAGGTTCGAGCCGGTATAATTAATTAGAAAAAAATAACGGCTCTAATTGGAACAAATTAATAAAAATCGGACACGATTCCTCTTCTATATTGTTTTTTCCAGTTTAATTCAAATGCAAGCCATTAATTTTCTCAAGGACCATTATTAATTTTTATACAATCATAAAGACTTGGTTATGTCAAGTAAATTGTGATTTCTCCCAGATAAAACTGGATAGATCTAATGATTTGTTCGACAATAAACCGATAAACTTTCCGACTGGAATTTATCAGAAAATCCAACAATTTGACAATTTTACAGGCGAACATCCCCGATAAGGCGGATTTCGTTTTTTTTTATAACAGTAAACCCCTTATCAACGATCAATAGACACTTAAATTCTATCAATAATTGGAAATAAATAAATAAATAGAGCGGTTTTAACGAAATATGCGAAAAATTGATGAAAATCGACGTCCTTGCTATAACTTTCGTAAATACTCCAGAACGTATCGTAATGTTGTTTTTGCGGCGATAATTTTCTATGGAAATAATTAAAATTGCGATAATAACAAAACGCAACGGTTTTATGTAAATTTTACAGTTCTAATATTTGAATTCAAACCGATAGAATAACGATTGTAAATTGATAAAAACAATAAACGTAATCTCTCATATGAGTGAGATTTTTTCGAAGACCGAGATTTAAGTGCACTATCAGTGGAGCAATAATTTTTCAATTAGGGGGGGCAATTATAACTAATCTTGATAAAGTCTTTATCATTTACGATATCGGCGAAAGTCTTCGATTTTTCCTGTAATTCCACCGCCAATTGTCGAGGAAACGGAAATGCTCCCGTTTCGGCGTCGAAACGATACAATTTGCGAATTTTTGGCAACAATCCAGTGTTCGATTAATTTTATTTACATTTTTTCTCGTTAAGTATACTTAGTAATTTTCGTATTCGACATTAGGAATCTGCGCGTTATCCATCAATCGACACACGACTACTTAAGGATAGCCGGTTTGGAAAACACTCTAGTCCTGTTGTATCCATTCAAACGCTAACAATTCAAAAAACAATCAATGCGTCCAAATCCACACGCAAAAATCGTGGTAAAATAGTGAAATTTGCGATTGGAAAATGGAAGGTCGATTCTATATCGAGCCGGTGGCAAAAGACAATGACGGTATCGAGAATAGCGGTTTTCAATTGCAAGAAAATGGCCCGATATCGTCGTCCACCGATACAGTTGGTGAATTAGTGAATACATCAACTTCTTGTTTATATGTGACGAATAATAATCCGGCACAAAAACGTAAGAAATCGCTAGTACAACTGACAAAGGAGGCCCTACCGAGATTGGAGAACTACAGGAATTCGCGAAGGGCGGCCAAACGGCCGTCATTAGGCGAATTGCACGGCGATGATACCGTTAATAAGGTAAATTTCGATTATCGATAACAATAATGTTACACAATATCGAATTAATATCAGGTAGACTTAAAATAATAAAAATCTGTAATAATAACGATAAAGATTTCCAATTTGGTTTAGTTAATACCGGTTAATACCTTGTCAAACATACCGGTTAGAGGTAATCTATTGGAGTCAAATTTTCGAATTCATATCGATTATGTCAAGGTTTATTTAGTGTTTTAGTTAATTCAAAAATAAACATTGAAATTTGCAAAATTCAATAACACAGACAATATTCAATTATATTGTTTATCTACAAATATCCTTTTATTATCGATATCAATTAAAGATCAAGTACTAAAATTACGTTCCGATAATTCCTTAATATTGTCGACGAAATTTCAATCACCAACGGATTGATTAAATCGCCATCCAGTTGTCTAATCTGGGAAAAATACGGATTTGCATATTATTCAGACGATCGGATCGCCTATTTCGAATCGATGATGCCTTCCAGACAGTTTTGAAGACGTTTCAACTTAAAATACAATAAAACTAGACTAATTCGTTATATCCGAGCTTATCAATTGCATCACAACGATTGATATTGGCAATTTTCATCGAATTTGAATTTAGGGAGTTTGGTCGTAATTGGTATCACTGAAAATTCAAATCTCCAATTGTCCGTTAGTTCCCCATGTCACTAGTTTATTCCTAACAATTTCTAATTTAATTGAAAAATAAGATCAAGTCTTCAATGTACGATTTCGTTGATATTGTCGGTGAAATTTCAATATTTACCGACAAATTGATTAAATTGCGACCCAATTGTTTAATCTAGAGTTACTTTGAGAGAAATACCGGATTTTCACACAATCCAGACATTTTACGTTACTTGGAAACTGTAAAAGTTCAATTGAATCGTTTATTTCAATCGATGATGCCTTCCAGACAGTGTTTAAGCTCGTTATATCCGTCAAATTTACCTAAAATACAATAAAACCATAACAAGTTCGTTATACTCGATATTAAAAGCCACACGAAATTTAATTTCTGATACAATTTCTATTTTCCACCTCTTTGCCCGCTTTATTTGATAAATTTAGGTATCGTTAAAAATTCAAATAACCCTCTAATTGTTCTTCTGTTCCCCATGCCACTAGTTTTTTATCTTACTTACCTGTTAACAAACATTTTGTTTTGTTCAATAAAATTATAAGTTGTTGCAAATAAAACATAATAAATCGAAATAATAAAACAAGAATTATTAAATATGGGGTGTACCCAATATTTTACCTCACAGTTGGCTTTGCTTTTTTATATAGAGTCGTAGCTTGATTCGAACATTTGTATACTCAACTCACTCATTGAATATACAATTTTGATTAAAGAAATCTCATTGGTTCTCAATAAAGGCGCAAAATTTGAAAATAACCAATAAACACTGAATACAATTTTTTTGTGATAATTCAACTGTAATACCAACTAAGTAGAGATAAAGTTACTATATCAACCAACTACCAACCTTGAAAAATAAATTATCCCCACTATAGTTTTGAAATATCCATTTCTACACAATTTATATAAAAATAAGCCAATTTCCAACGCAAACTAGAAAAATTAAGCCGTTTTAAAACGTGAATTTCCTGTAAACAGGAGCCGAATCCGAATGCCGACCAACAAGAGGCATCCCCAACAGGCCAGCATGAGGGCATCAAATTGGGTTGGATACAAGGTGTCTTGATCCCTTGTCTACTCAATATTTTCGGTGTTATGCTGTTTTTGCGTCTATCCTGGGTTGTTGCAGAGGCCGGAATTGGTAAGTTCCACACTATTTTTTAACTTCAATAAAAGTCCCTAAATTTTACTAATTTAGTGACTCTATATAACAATGACGTAGATATACTTCTAAGCCATTGGTTGTTTTTAAATTCTGCGCCTCTAGGAAACCAATGATAATTCTTCAAACATAATCGTATATTCTATGAGTCAACAGCAATCTGTCTCTTTTTGTCTCTGAAGTTTGTATTACTAGTTCAGGAATTTTCGAAATATTAAGTTGGACAACCTGCTACAATGTCATTTAAAAATATAACCGAAATTTGAACTTAATCCACCTGTAATGATTCAGGAATTGAGGTAGGTTTTCCCAATTGATTAATCATTGCTGAAAATTTTCAAGCGTATTTCAGGACTGAATATTTTCCAATTAAATTAGTAATAACGATCCAGAACACCGCTAATAATTTGTAAATGAAACCGTTTTCCTTTGATTAAGTGCCAAATTGTTCTTGTACATTTTTCAGTGAGATTCGAAAATACTGAAAATTCCCAATTTATGAAACATTCGTAATAATTTCTATGAAAAATCAAAAATAAATAAATAAACAGAAATAAATCAAATGTAGGTGACCTGTTTTCATCGAATTTTTCAGGTCAATCGTTCGTTATCATCGGCATTTCAGCTGTTGTTTGCATTATCACCACCTTATCATTATCAGCAATTAGCACTAATGGCGAAGTTAAAGGAGGTAGTTGTTTGCTGTTAATCCAAATTCGGTTGTATTATTGTTGGAATGATTTTCAGGCGGTATTTATTACATAATTTCAAGATCTTTGGGCCCCGAATTCGGCGCCTCAGTCGGTATTGTGTTCGCTTTCGCCAACGCCGTTTCAGCATCGATGAATACCATCGGCTTTTGTAACTCATTGAGCGACCTACTGGCCCAATACGATTTAAAATTCATCGATGGCGGCATCAACGATGCCCGAGTTATCGGCATTATTGCAATTATCGTAATGATACTAATTTGCGTTATTGGCATGGAATGGGAATCGAAGGCCCAGAATTTTTTGATTGCCATCATTGTCGCCGCCATGGTTGATTTTATCGTTGGCGCCATTATGGGGCCGCAGAGCGATGAACAAAGGGCGCAAGGTTTTGTCGGGTTTAACAGTAAGTCCAGCCCGTTGGGAAATTAAAATTGCACTCAAAATAATTGAATTTCACCCCGGTTTTCTAGTGACGACAATTAGCGATAATTGGGGCTCGGATTATCGACCATTCGATGGTACTAATTACGATTTCTTTCAAGTATTTGCCATATTCTTCCCGTCTGTCACCGGAATTCAAGCTGGTGCTAATATTTCAGGAGATCTAAAGGTGGGTGTTATTGGTTCACATCGAAAAAACTTTGTCACGCCGTGTGTGTGACAAAGTTTTTTTTGGACATGTGACAATAGAGTTTTGTTAACTGTAATAACAAATTGCTTTGATTATTTCCAGGATCCCGCTTCGGCCATACCGAAGGGCACATTTTTGGCTCTAATCTTATCAATGTTATCATATGCTGTATTCGTTTTCTTCGCCGGTGCTGTAGCTTTACGCTATGCTAGTGGAAATGTTACCGATTTAATTGCAGGAAATTTAACTGAATGTGCCCCAAATTGTGCCTATGGGATTTATAATAATTATAATGTAAGTAAAAAAAAATTCTCTACTATAACTAAATATTTATTATAAACCATTGAAATCTAACACAAAATTCTTTATTATACTTAAATTATTCGTACAACGCTCTGAAACATAAATGTTTTGTTAGAATAATATCAATATTTATTTCGGGCACATTTAACAAAACAGAATTAACGATCGTTCTAAAATGTACGTACAAAATTTGTAAATATCCAAAATACACGGTTTAATTGAGATAATTAAAAGAGCAATTGCGAAATAAACCGCCGATTATTTTGTTAATTTTGCAAATTATCAATTTTGGTAAATCGTGTTGTATGAGTCCGTGTTGTACGAGCCTGATTTTACGTGTTATATGAGTCTAATAAAAGAACGAAATCAAATCTAAGGTTGTTTCAAGCTTCTTGCTTAACTAGTTTGATTTCACCATTTCCATTATTTATAATATATGAATCCGTGCTGTACCAGTTCTTTTGCGTGTTATCGGGAGGTCTAATAAATGCAAAACGTTTAGAAATCTGAAATTATTACAAATACCTTGAGGATGTTGTAAATATTTAAAAGTAATTCCACTGTTTGTAAGTAATGAATCCGTGTTGTATTAGCCTGTTTTCGTACTCTATACGAATCCATATTGTTAAATAAAGGCAGAACACAAATTTTGCATTAGCCTGAAGATTGTGGCAATATTTTTAATTTTACCACGTCCATTGTTTCTAGTGTTGGCGCCAATTAATTTTGTTTAAATAAATCCGTGTTGTATTAGTCTGTTATCGCAGGTTATACGAATCTATACGTGTTATATGAAGTATAATCACCCAATTTTGCAGTACAACTTTCAAATCTAAAATTACTTCACGCACTTTAAAGATTTTGGCAAATATTTGAAAGTAATTCAACTTTATTATTTAAATCCGTGTTCTATATTGTACAAACGTGTTATAAGGTGTTTAATGAAATTTTGCGATTCGATCTTGATTATGGCAAATATTTATAAATAGTTCTAACTTTATTGTTTCCAGCACTAACGACAGATTATCTTACGTATCTAAATCCGTGTTGTACCAGCCTGTGTTACCGTGTTATACGCATTTATGTTGTATAAACGTGTAATATATTGTGCAATAGGCTTTTGATATTTGAGATTTCAAGTATAAAGATTTCGGTAGATATTCGTAAATCTTCTTTATCAAATTTATTGTTTCTAAAAGTAGCGCAAGATTATCTTAAATCTCTACATCCGTGTTGTATTAATCTGTTTTTGTGTGCTACATAAATTTAAGTTACATAAACGTGTTATATGGAGTCTATCTAACAATCAAATTTTGCAATATTTCAAGTATTTTCAAGATTGTGGAAAATATTTAGAAGTAGTTCAATTTTATCAAATAATTCCAGAATTAGTATATATAGAATTATTTTAAGTATCCACATCCGTGTTGTATTAGAGTACAAACTTGTTATATAGAGTGCAATAATCAAATTTCAGAGTCCGATATTGAAGATTTTAGCAAATATTTACAAATTCGACTTTACTAATTCTATTGTTAAGCTACTTTACGTATCTGAATCCGTGTTGTCACTCACTTATGTTGTACAAACGTGTTATATGGGGTCAAATAATCAAATTTAGCATTGAAAATTGTTCCAACAATTTAAAAGTAGTACTAACTTTATTGTTTCTAAGTACGGACACCAGGTTATTTTACGTATCGAAATTCGGATTGTTCAGCCATTTTAGCGTGTTATACGAATTTCGGAACGTGTTATATGGGCCCTGGTAATCAAATTTGGCATACGACGTTTAAAATTGTTTCAACTATTTAAAGGTAGTACTAACTATTGTTTCTAAGTACTGACGCCAGGTTATTTCACGTATCGAAATCCGTGTTGTTCCAGCCATTTTTGCGTGTTATATGATTTCGAAACGTGTTGTATGAGGCCTAATAATCAAAATTTGCGTACGATTTTGAAGATTTTGGCAAATATTTAGAAATACTTGCAATTTTACTAGTTTTAGTATTGGCGCCAGATTCTTTTACGCCTCAGACTAGACTTATCGGTGAATATTTCGTTAATAAATTACTACTTGCACTAAATTAAGTTATTGTTAACGCGAATTTTCGAATAGACTATAATAGTGAGTTTCTTATAAAATCAACACCTTCAATTTAAACGATTTTTGCTTCTTTTTGCATTGAATTTATAACCATAGCAATATGTTCGATATATCGTTTAAATAAACATAAAATTCTATATGAACTGTAGCTGTATATCATCAAAAAATAATTTAATAAAAGAAAAATAAATCATTTCCGGTTAAATGTTTATGAAATATTCGTACAATTTTATAGAATTATTTATTTTTCTTGAAAATTTTTGATATAATTCCATCGATAAATTCTTGTATAAAGACCTAGTTTCCAACTGGAATAATACAACACGGATGTTATTATGGATATTGTAGTTCATCCCTGTTTACACAAACACACCCTTATCAGATCGATTTGACGTCAATTATTCATTGCGTTTTTTAAATAAAAATGTTTGCACGTGTTTGTCTCTTTCTATTTTACAAAGAAAAATCAATATTTTTATTGTATTTGTCGAATTTTCATTTACAAATTTAATTGATTTCTACTGAATGTATGTTGCCCTAAAAATAAAACAGAGCCGGGTTGAATGGTCTCAAGTAGTCGTCGTTATTCGTATTAAAATTTGCTTTTAAAATTGATTTTCATTAGCGAAATACAGGTCCTCGAATCGAATCGAATCGTTTTTCTCTTTTCATACATTTTTCTACTCAATTATATTGATATATTGATAAAGTTAAAGGTGACATTTCGACATTGTTTATCAATCACTAATAACAAGACAGGTACTTGTTATTTTTGTTATTAAAAACAATAGTCGAGTCGTTTATAATCGTAATTCCCCATTGGAAAAACTGTTTGCTTTATATTTTCGATAAATACTCAGATTTATCGATAAAACGCCACCGGTCTTTCGAAAATTCCGACTTTCATCGTGTAAAGTCGAGAATATTAGATTTGTTCCTAACGCCATCACATTCTTTAATTTTTTAACAATCCGTTACTATGACAACGCTAGAGATCGACAGTTCTATTGTACGTAAAACTGAAAAGAAACAAGCGTTGTCACGGTAACGACTAGCCAACTTTGATTGATTACCATGACAACACTGAGAGTTTCTATCTCACTCCCTACAATTCCATTAGAAAAAGACAAACAGGTTGATCTCTAGTTGTTATGGAAACCAAGCGCCATAAAGTTAGAGAATACGATTGATAGACAAAGCTCCGTTGGAACAAAGCTAATGATAAAACAATAAAATTGGAGATAATTCATATCTACCCGTGTTGATACAACGAATAGCCCAATCAAATTCAATTTCCCCTTGTAAACAAACCAATTCGTTGAAAGAGAAGAGAAATTTCACAATGAAAAGACATAATTATTACAATAACAACTTGTAAAAATTAGGTCATGATAACAAATTTTTTTCTTTTTCATTACGATTCCGTTGTCCTTTGAAATAAAAATTCAAATATCACCATAGTGATGAATTCGTAAACAAGTTTGAAAGCTTTCGATGGAAAAATTTCCGAAAATTATCGAAATATTGTTGTAGCACCCAAACAACACACCTTTATGGAGGTGTTGAAATCGCGACATTTAATTATTTTTGTTATTTAATGGTAAAATTGGAAAAAAATTGCTCAATTGCACGAAGTGGCTCAAAATTTGTTCTTTTGAGTTTGAATTATAAGGCCAAATTGTGACACTTTCGTTCTGTTTCAACATCAAAAATGTAACTTTTTGGCTAATTTCTCATAAAACTCTTCAAATTTCCGACGAAAAGACCAAATTTGTCACTACAAGTACTAAATCGTTTAAGAATTTCGCTTTAGAATCAAATAAAATTCTTCAGTAGTGCTTCAAAAGTGTTAAATTTTTTCAAATTTTGATAATTTAGAGTACTTAATATTTTTAAAAATAAAGCCAAATTTCTCATTAAGGTCTTAAAATTTGAGATTATCAATGTGATTGTTTGAAACCTATCAAAGTGCAATGTTTTAAATTTTGACTATAAGCACATAGTTTCAAAATTAGGCTAAACTTATCAAAAAATTGCAATTTTGTATCAACAGTACTAATTTTTGATTGTAACTCCCTAGAATTCTGTGACACTTTTCCAATTTTCTCATAAAACTCTTCAAATTTCCGACGAAAAGACCAAGCATATCTTGAAATTTGGTACTAAAAGCACCAAATTGTCTCAAAATTTTGCATTAGGCAAAAGTACTACTTTTTTGAAAAAAAAACTGATTAGAACAGAACATATTCATCAGATCTATCTGGGCAATTTTGCAAAATTTTGTTGTTGAAAGCAAAGAAACGTTTTCAAAATTTGAAGAAAACTTATCAAAATATGGTAATTTTGTATTAATAGTGCTACTTTTTAAGAAAACCCACAATTATGAGTTCATAATGCTGAAATGTTTTCAAAATAAAGCAGCATTTTTCATTAAAATCTTCAAATTTTGGACTTTAAGTACTAAATTGTTTTAGAATTTTGCATTAGAATCAAATAAAGTAATAAAAAGTCTTCAGTATAAGACAAAAGTGCTAGATTTTTTCAAATTTTGATAATTTAGTGTACTTAAAATTAAAAAAAATAAAGCTAAATTTCTCATTAAGATCTTGAAATTTGGGACTATCTGTGTGATTGTTTGAAAACTATCAAAGGGCATTTTTTAAAATTTTGATTATAAGCCGTTTCAAAATTGGGCAATTTTGAATTAACACTGCTAGTTTTTCTCCAAATTTTGCTTATGACCCCCTTGAATTTTGTGATACTTTTAAAATAAACCAAATTCTTCACTAAAATCGTCAAATTCTGAACTAAAAGTGCTGAAATTTTCGAAAATTTCCACAACAAATTTCAAAATTCTACAATTTTTTCCAAATTTGGGCCTGAATTTATCGACTTTATTTTTCAGATGATGCAAATTATATCCGCTTGGGGCCCACTAATCTACGCCGGTTGTTTCGCAGCAACCTTAAGTACGGCCCTAACCAATCTATTATCAGTACCAAGACTCATCCAAGCCTTGGGCGTTGACCGAATCTACCCCGGATTGATCTATTTCTCGAAAGGTTACGGTAAACACGGCGAACCCTACCGCGGTTACGTCCTTACATTTATAGTGTCAGCATTGTTTCTTCTAATTGGTATAATTTTCGCCAAATTTTGAGAAATTTCTTTGATTAAAATTTGTTAATTTTAGGCGAATTGAACGCAATAGCTCCGCTAATCTCAAACTTCTATTTAGCCTCGTATGCTTTGATTAATTTTTGCACATTCCATGCGGCTTTAATCAAACCGTTAGGCTGGAGGCCGACTTTTAAGGTAAACTGGTTGATTTCAACGAAAAAATTGTTACAATTTTGAATTTTAGTACTACAACACATGGTTAAGCCTTGCTGGATTCTTCTTATGCATAGTCATCATGTTTTTAGTCAATTGGATATCGTCATTGATTACTTTTATCGTAATTTTAGCCCTCTATCTTGTTGTAGTGTATCGTAAACCAGGTAAATGGGTTAATAAGTCAAATTTTTTGGCACTTATTGTTATTTTCTAGATGTAAATTGGGGCTCTTCCACGCAAGCCCAAATGTACAAAACGGCCCTAACAACCGCCCATAAACTGATAAATATCGGTGAACACGTTAAAAATTATAAACCACAAATTTTAGTACTAACCGGCCTTCCATCAGCACGTCCAGCTTTAGTCGATTTTGCTAATTTGATCACAAAAAATAATTCACTGCTAGTATTAGGTGATGTTGTACAAATACGTTTACAACATAAAGAACGTGTTCAAAAGAATAATACCGCTTATAATTGGTTGAGACTTAATAAAATTAAAGCTTTCTATACAATGGTTGATAATGTTCAATTTGAGAGCGGTGCTAAAGCACTACTACAAGCTTCCGGTATTGGTAAACTTACACCGAATGTTCTAATGATGGGCTACAAGAATAATTGGCGGACGTGTAGAAAAGAGGAACTTTTGGCATATTTTAATGTCCTACAGTAAGTTTAATAATTTTATTCTATAATCACTATTAAAATGATATTTTTAACACGATCTATTCGGCTCAGTGTTAAAAGTAACAGAGCAGTCAGTGGTATTCTGGAACTTCTATAGATTCGTTACTATGACAACGTTATAGATCAACAATCTTTTTGAATAGATTAGTCACTTTAATTTAGTTATTTCTATTAATCTGGCCTACTACAATTTTGTATCATTGTTATATTATGGACGTTTTCAAATGATGGATCTACAACGTTGTCACGGTAATGGACCTACTAAAAGTTACAGAATACAACTGACAAGTAAACCTTACGAAGTCGAAACTCCCGATTTTGATGATTTTTGGTATATAAGTACTTCATTCTATTCTAAGGGATGCGTGTTTTGTCATTCGTGCCCATACGCAAGTTAAGGGAGAAAATTGGGGTTGAAGTTATCCCTGCAAAATCAGTTTTTGGGCAATATCTCTAGAACGGTTCAATATTTTTTGATGATTCAAAAACTGTAAGATAGACATTTGTGGGGGATACAACGTGGTAGAAACCAATTGTCAATATCTTGTTGGGGGTGGAAATGACAGGCACCTATGTGTCGTTTTTTGTGTTTTTTTCTGATTTTACACCCCATGGTAAAACATACCAATACGAAATTTTTTGTAGTAGTAGAAAATTACAAAATAAAAGTTACCTGTTCGAGGGTTTTTCATTATTTTCAATTATTACCCCATANAGGTAACTTTTATTTTGTAATTTTCTACTACTACAAAAAATTTCATATTTGTATGTTTTACCATGGGGTGTGAAATTGCAAAAAACCGTCAAAAACGGCACATAAGTGCCTGTCATTTCCACTCCCAACAAGATATTGACAATTGCTTTCTACCACGTTGTAGCTCCTGCAAATGTCTATCTTACTGTTTTTGAATGATCAAAAAATATTGAACCGTTCTAGAGATATTGCCCAAAAACTGATTTTGCAGGGGAAACTTCAACCCCAATTTTCTCCCTTAAACTTGCGTATGGGCACGAATGACAAAACACGCATCCCTTAGAATAGAATGAAGTACTTATATACCAAAAATCATCAAAATCATCAACACTTGGAAATACAATCGTATTCTGCAACTGTTTGGCGATTCGTTACTATGACAATGCTGGAGATCGCTTCTATATTATTCTTTAGAATTCCATCATATGTATAATGGAAGTAATCTCGTTTATTCAAGACTCTGTTGATCTTCAGCGTTGTCATGGTAATGTATCATCAAAAAGTTACAGAATACGACCTACATGGTGTTTGTAAAGAAAATATTGTACGATACTTGTTTTAACAGTGATTTTATTTTGCTCGTACGGTTGCTCCACTCATTCTGTAAACTGCCTTACTAGCAAAGTAGAATCTCACTTTTGATACTCATATTACAAATAACGTTAATATTGTTTACAGTGCAGCATTTGATAATCGTTTATCGGTAGCTATACTACGTTTACGTGACGGTTTAGACTACAGTAAATTAACAGGTGATGAGCATGCTACAAACGGTACATCAGTTGAAAATAGCTTGACGCAACCATACATTACAAGTTTAGGAACTAGTAACATGTTGCATGCTGATTCAAATTTAAGCTTAGCTGATATAGGAAAAACAGACGGCGTTAATAATTCTGTACAATCCATACCGACAAGTACGATCAAATTTACAATTTTCTATCGAAAATAATCTAGAATTTTACACATAATTTGAGTTTTCGATCAAATTTTAGATGAAACTAAACGGACCCGCGGCCTATTCGATAGTATCGTTAACAAGAAACACAATTCAATACAGAAAAATACAGTAACCGATTCTTCAACGATTGTACCGAAATTCGCAATGGATAACATGGCGTTATTTAAAACGAAAAAGAATAAAGGCAATATTGATGTTTGGTGGCTTTATGATGATGGCGGTTTAACGATGCTATTACCTTACATCATTTCAACACGTCAAAATTGGTCTAGTTGTAAATTACGAATATTTGCATTGGGGACAAATAAAAACGACCTAGAAGCCGAACAAAAATGGTAAATACTTAAACATACAGGGTGAACCGAGATGATGGCCTATTAAAAGTGTATTAAATGGAATCCCCGAAATTTCGAACTTACAGTTTTAATAGACCATCTTGGCTCACTTGTATACAATTTTAAATAATTTTTGTTTCGACAGCATGGAGAATTTATTGCTTAAATTCCGCATAAATTATGCGAGTTTGAAAATCGTCTCGCTCTCCGATAAACCGCAAGATTCAACAATCGACTTCTTCAACAACATCCTGAACGATTTCCGAACTAATGAAGAGATTAGCGAGAACGATTGTAAAGTTTCCGAATCGGAGATTGCAGCACTTCAAGAGAAAACCTATCGACAGTTGCGTTTAAGGGAGCTCCTTCTAGAGAATTCGAGTGAAGCGAATTTGATTGTAATGTAAGTTGTTTGATTATAAAGAAGCCTTGGATTTTATTAGAGTTTTGAAAAATTTAGGTCATTACCTATGCCAAGGAAAGGTAAATTATCAGCACCTCTATATATGGCGTGGTTAGAAGCGTTAACGAAGGATTTGCCGGCGTATTTGTTGGTGCGCGGCAATCAACAATCGGTTCTAACATTTTATTCTTAGTAGTAATGCAATTTTTATACCCAATAATAATTTATTTGTTTATTCATAGCGACAAATTAGTGTTAATTTAGAAATAAACACTTTTTATATAAATCCGGGTTTTATTTTTTGATGCAAGGTTTATTTCTAGTTGGATTTCGTAAAATTTGTATAGTAAATTCACGGATTTATTACAAAATTTTCGAATGACAGAAGGTTACCGAACATAATTTCCAAAAATCTGACATCCAATATTGTTCTGTTGACCTAAATCTTACCGATTTAAAACACTAGACCACCTTTCTCTTGGACAACCTTCTATAAAATTTTATAGCAGAAACGTGAATTTAGTTTAACATTTTTACATAACAAATCTCACAAAAACAACAATTACGATTAAATTATGTTTAAAAAAAAGAAACTCTAGTTAATTATCTTTGTTATCGTTTTATAAATCTTAAAATAACAATTTCAATGGGAACTACAGGGGAATTACCGTGACGTAAAGGTATTTTTTATAAAATAAAATATATAAAAATATATGTTGTTGAAATATTAAAGTGAAAGAGATTATAAATAAAACAAAAATAATGGAATTTAGCAAATTAATTAAACAAAAAATTGATTTAATTGCTTGCAAAAAAATAATTAAATATCACAAATTGTTAATAATATCAATGGTCACTTTAAAAAAATTGTTTGTTCTTGCAAATTTCATTTTAAAACACACTAACACAATTATACAGGCACATTTAATGTGTGTTGTGTACTTATAATTATTCTTATGTTACTAAACCGATTGTTCAACTGTAATACCAACAAAATTATTGGAATTTGATAGAAAAAGTCAACTATTGGGGTAAATTTGGAATGTTGGTAATGCTCTAAATAGTGTCGTAGCTTCATTCAGTCACTTGAAAAATACATTAATAAATGTCAAAATGTAGTGATGCATGAATAAAGTTACGATACTATGTATTAAAGCAGGGCCACTGAGGTAAATTATCATTTAAATGGTCCTAGCACTATTTGATGACTTGAAGAGCGATTTGCGAAATATAAGAATTTATAGGAGCATCCTTAGATTATTTTACCAAAATTGGAACACTGCAGCTCATCGGAAACTGCCAAATTTTCATTTTATTGCGGCATAAAATGGAGAAAAACGAAAAAAATTAATGTGATGAACATCTTTGATTTTTGAAAGTCGCAATATCGTCAAAAACGATCGTTTTTAATTAGCTACGTGGTTCAAAATTTGCTCAATTGGTCTCCAGGGAGTCCCCTATAAATCATTTAAATTGCTAAGACCATTTAAGTGAATTCACATCCAAAAAAGAGCTGGTCAGTTTTTACAAACGAACAAGACTTGGCAATGGAAATTGTCTAGTGAAAATTACAGAATACCACCGATAAATTCGCTTTATCGTCTAATATTTAAATTTTTGAGTTATTTTAAAGTGGTTTTGATTTATATTTGGGAAATCTGTATAGAATTTGGTCTTATTTTTGTGTAAAAATTATTGAATCAGTTATAAAGATAACAGCGACAATATTTTTTTAAACATTATTCAGATGCAAATTATTATTAAAAATTCGAATGAGTATTTTTTTTTTGTTAAAACGAACTATTTTTAGTTCAATATCAATGTCAAATTTTACATATTTCCATTGATAAGTCGCTAATTTATAAATTTTTATGTACAATAGATTTTCTCAAACAAACAACAAACTATTGAAATATTTAAAATAATTCACCAAATGTTGAGCATCTAAATTTCACTCAAATTAGTTCTAAAGATTACAACAATATCCGACAATCATTTACAATATGGAGAATCACAAATTCGATTAAAAATAATAAAGAAAGCAATTTATACAAGGTTGCTAAACTAGAAGTATAATTTAAATGGAAAGCCTTATTATTTGGTGAGTAATTGGAAAAATATTCATAAAAACGAAAAACGACTCTCGTCCAAGTGTAGAGTCAACTTTCGTCTATCCAATCCTATAAAATTGATTTAATTTTATTAACAATACTAAAAGACATATGTGTTGGACAAACTTCGCTTTTTCGGCACAAAATTGAGATTTTTCGAATTTCCGAAAATCTGATCGATTTTTTGGAAAAACCATTTTCGTTCAAAATTGACAAACTATAATTAGAATCGAATGAGACATTGACCATTTCGATATTTGTTACCGTTTTTGAGTTAAATGAGTTATAGGATTTACATTCAATTGGCGATAGAGTAGCCTTAAAAATATTTTAAAAATAACTCAACAAATAAAGAACTTTCCGTGTAAACTAGTTAGCAGCCCTGTATTTAAACAAATATCAATATCACCACTTAAATATGCATATTTACCCGTTATCATGGCTTTAATAAATAGACAATTTTAATTCAAAATCTGGTAAGATTATCAAATCTTTCCATAGTATCCAAAATATCGCTAATTAACCGTTTAATTTCTTATTAAAACTGAATCTTGGGGCCCGAGTAAAGTTAGTTACTACTAGCAATTACAATGTTTTTTCTTTCACTCATATTTAACAGATATGAATAGGATTTAACATCGATTATTATATGTATGTATATTATTTTCTAATATTTATAGGTTTATTTATAATTATAAATGTATACTTACTATACAAAATCAAATTGTTGAAATGAACAAGACTCCCATGCAATGCGACAGGATACAACAGTACTGTACTACACAGCAGTGGGAGTTCTTGATTGTCAATGCCATTTGGCTTTTTGTGCAAAAATATCAGCTCGCAGATTTTGTGCAAAACAGATGCCCAAAATCTATAAAGAAAATTTAATCAAAATTGAAGAAAATTGCCCATCAATTCTACAAACAAAATATTCTGATGGTAAAGTGACATATTTTCAGAATTGTAACGAAATTTTCTAAAATTACTTATTCCAATACTATTTCATGCATATCAAAATCAAAAATGAAAATACTTAGTCTTCATAGATTAGTTTATAATTTTGCAAAATTTGCCGTTAAAGGTGTTGGCTAGTAAAAAGGAACTGTTTCCAAACTGGATAACTTTTTTATTTTCCAACGGATTTCAATGTTCTAAACGGTATTTAAAAGGGCATTTCAAGAGGGAGGGAAGCATGTATTTGATTTTTTGTTTATCACTAATTTTCCAAAAGATTTTCACTTTTTTGCAGCAACAATGGTACCGTTGGAAAGTTGATGAAATAATCTATAAATTGCAATAAACTTTATACAAAAATAATTAATTTTAACCGATAAAAATAATAGATGAAAATTCATCAAATTTCGCCACCATAAATTTCCCGGATTTCAATTTCAAACTATTCAATTAGTATGTCGAAACCTTTCATCAATTTTCCGGAAAATTAACAATGCGATCGGCAAATTTCTGACAGATTTCGAAAGCGCTTTTAATTGGCCACATGTTGTGTGAAATTCATTAGAAAATAAGCAATATTTGCCAAATTATGAGGAAAAATATTAAAAAAAAAACTGTAAAAAACATGCTTCTATATTTCCTTGTGTAACTCCAAATTACATCCGAATTTCAAAAAATCAAATACGTACTTCCCTTCCTCTTGAAATGTCCTTTTAAATACCGTTTAGAACTTTGAAATCCGTTGGAAAATAAAAAAGTTATCCAGTTTACATTTTACTAACCAACACCCTTAAGTCTTCAAAAAATTCAACGATTTTTCCGTAATTTCTTTGATTTTTGGAAGTCATTTCAATTGGCTACCGGAAATATACAAAATTCATGGTCAAGTTATAGAAGAAAATATGGAAAAATTTGTAAGAAACGTGCTCCAAGATTCTTCTTTGGAATTCAGTTTTATGAAAACTTCCCAAAGCAAATACCATACATAATGCGTCCTAAAATACCGCCTTCAATGCTACTTGGCACGTTTCTATGTCAAACGATAAGCAAGAAATCGTGGGCCAGACTTTCGCCTTTTTCCTTCAATCACAGAACGATTTCTACATCTTTCCAAACATTAAAATAAGCAATTATTTTAAAGCTTGGAACGATATAGACGTTTTTATTGGAAATGCCATTTCTTTGTACATAATATGAACATATTTGTTTTGGAAGACTTCGAAATAATTCTGAGTTATTGAAGAAATCTTTGTTGCACGTTTTCTCATATTTTCCGTCATAACCCAGCCAAGATTGTTTGTTTTTCAATGATTCCGAATAGAAAAAAACTGTCTCGAAAGAGTTTTCCAATCCTTCTTCATTGCTTTCGAGAATTTTGAGACAGTCAGCATTGCAACATGATTGTAGAAAAGCGATTTTTCACCTATTTTCCCATCAGCTAGAAATTTTGCAAAATATTCCTTACGAACGACCCTTAATATATTTCTCAAATCGCAGGGTAATGGTTGCTATAAGACTTTATATAAAGCAGGCGGTATACAGTGCTTTTCACTTAAAAATATAAAGTTTATAGGGCATGTTGCAAACGACTCAGAATGATTAAAAAATGCTCCCAACAATGATTTTTTTCATTTTTATCCATTCAGTTCTACTAGGTTGAAATATTTTGTATTTATTCCCAAAGGAGGAGTATCTTTGAGTCATTCTAAGGCATTTAAGAAATCGCAACATTAACAAAAACGAGCGGTTTTAGACCAACTTGCCGATGAGCTATGAGGCTCCAAATTTTGTTAAAGACCCCCTTATAAATTCTTCAAATATTTTTCAAATCGCTCGTCAAATAAACTATACTTTTAAGCGAAAAACTCTATGCAACCTTCATGGACAAGTTATGGATGAAAATACGAAAAAAACATAAGAAAAAAGTACTCAAAGATTCTTCTCGCCAATTCTTGTCAATTTCAGAAGCATTTATTTATATCATAATGCGTTTAAAATGCCCTTTAGAATGCTATTTTGCATGTTTTTATATCGCAAATAAGGGAGAAATCGGGAGTTAAGGGCCCAGAGTACATCTTATGGTTTTTACTGGCGAAAATGTGAAGCGATTTCTCGGTCGTCTTTAAGACTACGGCAATCGCAAATAGCTTTTTGGAAAGAACATTTCTTCTAACCCGAAATGGTACTTGACGTTTTTCAAAATGTTGATACAAATTTGAATTACAAACGAAAATCTAACATGTTTTTTACGTATTTTTGTACAATTTCTTATATTTTCTCCTATTACTTGGCCAATTTTGATTATTTTGCAAAAATTCTTGTACTGCTAGATAGCAAATAAAAAGTTCTTTCCAAATATTCAAGAAATTTTCCAACTCCACCGTTAGTTTTCCGAAAAATTAAAAAAACTTCTGTAAGCTAAAACGGGTTTTCTTTTACAGTTTTCATCTGACAACATTGCTCAACCCCTCATTCGAAAGCTGATACAAAAGCAAAATAATTAACTTTTATAAGTGAAAATAATGCCAGAAAAATCAATTGGTTTTTCCACGATAACTCAGGCAATTTTCAAAATATCAAAAAAAGGGCTTCATCTTGCCCTCCGCCTTTGTATCAGCTTTCGAATGAGAGGTTGATCAATGTTGTCAGATGAAAACTGTAGAAGAAAACCTGTTTTAGCTTACAGAAGTTTTCTTAATTTTCCGGAAAACTAACAATGGAGTTGGAAAATTTCTTGAATATTTGGAAAGAACTTTTTATTTGCTATCTAACAGTACAAGAATTTTTGCAAAATAATCAATATTGGCCAAGTTATAAGAGAAATTGTACAACAATACGAAAAAAACATGTGGTTAGATTTTAGTCTGTAATTCAAATTTGTATCAACATTTTGAAAAACGGCAAGTACCATTTCGGGCTAGAAGAAATGCTCTTTCCAAAAATCTATTTGCGATTGCCATAGTCTTAAAGGCGACCGAGAAATCGCTTCACATTTTCGCCGGTAAAAACTATAAGATGTACTCTGGGCCCTTAAATATTCGACTTTTTCCTCCAATTTTAGAACGATTTCTCCCTTATTTTGATACTTAAATAGTATGTAAGTTTTTTCTTTGTTGAAAAGGCATTTATGGGTACACAATATGGATATATTTTGGAATTTTTCAGAAAATTTACAATTACAAACATTAGAGTACCTTTTTTCCATATTATTCGTTATAACTCAGCCAATTATTATTATTATTTTAGTAATTAAACTACTCTGTATAGTAAATTGAAGGTATTTTCCAAATATTGAAGAAATTTTCCAATAGACTCAGGAATTTTCCCGAAATTTGAAAAAGAAAATTGCCAGGTACAATTTTAACGATGGAATTTTACAGTTAATTTTTTAAAAATTTGGGAAATATTAAAGATAATTATTTAGTTCAGTTTATAAATGATTCTATGGTCTTTCCTAATGTAGTTTTGTAATGTGAAAAATATGCTTATTTTGCTGTGAAAACTGCATTTTTAAAGAAATTCTAATCGATTCTAATATTTTCTTTAATACTGCGATATAAAACATTTCATGTCACTTTTCCACCAAATTTACGCCACATTCAACGCACACAACAAAGAAATAATTCAACAAAAAACCAATCAATAAAATTAAAAAAAAAAACTTACTTGCAAAAATAAAACAATAAAACTATAAGTGGCTAACGTAATCATATTATGTTCTATCCATTCTTCGGTGGCCTCTAAACAGCCTTTCTCATTAATCACTTTCGATATATCGAAATTCTGTGAATTTACAACAACAAATACAAAAATAAACAAATAATAAATCGTTGAAACAAACCACATGAAAATAAATTGGAAGATAATCAATAAATCAAGCTAGAAATCAAGCAATAGATAATTTTTTTAGAATCAAACCTGAAGCACCATAATGCCCACTTTAACAGCCGCTACAGGAACTAGATTACTTTCTATCCATTCTTCACCGGCACGCAAACAACCTCTTTCAAATATATGCCTTTCACCGGGCTAATTTAATTAAATATTAGACGATTTTAATAGAAATTAGAATAGATAGTCATAGATTAGTGGGATAGTTGATTATAGAAATACTTACAAAACCTGGTTTTCGTACATCATAGCCGCACTGTTTGTTCTTAATAATTTCCTAAAATTTTACAAATTAGCCAAATTATTTATTTATTATTTAAATAAATACATTCGGTTTGCGTTTACAACAAGAAAACGGCACCCCACACGCCTCTCTACTGCCCACATCTTTCGATGAACAATTGAAATAATTGTTACGATCCCAATCTTTAGGGCCTTCAATACCGCAACATTGCAACTAGAAAACAACAATTAAAACAATAATTTAAACAACAATGGAGACTAACCCAATCTTCTTGTATCCAGTCAATTAAATTCTGTTGATCTGGATCTTCTCTATAATGTATAATAAATGTTTGGAAGCCTATTGTAGCTTGTGATTTAATCTACAAAAAAATCGATGATTCATTCGAAATTCAACGAATTTTAACTTACCCAATCTTTGAAAATAAACCCTAAAATACCGGCGGTCATTTCAAATAATAGTAGAACTGATAAGAATATCGCGTACTATAACAAATTTAGATTAGTTTTATTGATTCTTATTTAAATCGAATCGAAATTACTGTAGCCAACAAACAGGTATTTTCACGTAGAGCACCCACACACCCAGTGAAACCAATGATGAACGTAACGGTACCTAGAATTCGATTTATAATTGGATTTAATACGAAATTATAGCCGAATTTATCGGATTTACCGATACAAATTAGAATGAAAGCCGGATCTAAAGCGACATTTGCCACTTTTCCTAAATTGTTGAAAATATCCTTCTCCGACCATGCCCATACGCCTACCGTTAAAATACCCAATCCCAACAACTGTAATTAGAAAATCCTCGTTATTTTGTTTGAATTAATTCGAAAAAAAACCCAAAAATTACCCAAAATAGGACGTTAAATCCGAATATCATGTACTTCAAACAACCGCTAACTTCGCTACTTTCTCGCCTGTATTTCCGTACGGGCATTGCTGGTATATTTACCGCCATTGAATTTTCCCTTCTTATCGGAAAATTCTAGGAAAACTACACGCTTTTCTTCTATAAGAAAATTTCCATTCTTAGGTGGCCTTGATGTGGGTTAATTTCTGTCTTCTTGATTTCTCCACAAAATTCGTGATTGAGCAATTCGAATAATTCATCCACAATTTAACACATATTTTATTAATTATATTTAATTGGAATTTAATTAAAATTGGGGTTAATTAACGTAAAATTTGTACTTTTCTCATCCGATGGTTGTTGACATAAGTCAATTTGACAGGATAGATCACTGTATTATCGATTCTGTCATAAGTTTACTTGTTTTCCCACTAGGAGCACTACATTTCAATTTTTCACAAATTTATTATAATGAAGTAGACAACCAATAATACATAATTGAGGCGCG